>QJOA01000106.1:0-141348 GCA_004155915.1 Monosporascus sp. CRB-9-2
TAATAATAATAATAATAATAATAATAATAATAATAATAATAATAATAATAATAATAATAATAATAATAATAATAATAATAATAATAATAATAATAATAATTTTGGCGGCCGTTACTTAAGTGCATCGCAGAAAATGGGGATTATATGCACTTGTTAGATATCAGGGGTCCTAAGATAGATAGGACGCCACGGAGATTACCTATGGCGCAGGATGGGAACTACATCAGCCACATCCACTAATATAAGCCCTGACCGACGCGGTCAAAGGACTCCATGATCAATAAAACAACGAACACATAATTCAAGATTACGCAATATCTAACAATTAAAAGTCTCATTTGCTTAAAAACTAATCGCGCATATAAGCGACACGCGTACTTTATTCAAATTATATTTATTCTAACCGACAATATTAATCCTAACCACTTTTTCGGTAACATATAACACCCTTAAGGATTAGGTACCCTAAAAAACCAAATTCCGAAAGCAAACCGATAACCTAAACGTTTAAGAATTTATCAATCTTAAAAATAACGAAATATAACCTATTAAACCAAAAAAATTACGGATTTAAAACTTTTTTAAAAAAAATTTACGCGTAATACCAAAATAATAATTTAACAAATTAATTATTATAAAAACCTTTTAACAAAATAAAACTAACAAATCCGTAAACTTAATAAATTTAACTGTGGATAAATAAAAAATTTATATCCAAATTTAAAACGAATTTATATATAAAAATAAAAGATATTATAATATCCGGAAAATTTTGAAAATTTTTTTAATTAAATTATATCGTTAATATTACCGATTATTTAAAAAACCGGTTTACTAAAAAAGCCAAAACTTTAAAGATTAATACGTAACGTTAATTATCGCTAAAAAGATATATAAAAGCGATTTAACTAACAATATTTAAAATTAATATTACTAATACCTTAAACTTTTTACCAAGTTATATAAAAAGATAAAAAAATAAATACAAAAATAAAAAAAGATTATAATTAAAGGTTGTAAATATAAAATACCCGAAATAACAAATTATCAAACTTAAATCAAAAATTTACTAACAATAATAGCCCCGGTTTTAAATAATTAGGCCTTAAATTTTTAAATAATACGTAAAACCGATATTACGAATAAAAAGTTTTTATATTTGGAAATTATAACCGATATCCAAGATAAATAAACGATAATATATTCCCATAAAACTTTAAAACGGAATATAAATATATTTTTTCCGGCTTTTTATAAAAAAAAAAATTTTATCGAAAATAATTTCCGCCAATCCCGAAAAATTTTTTTTTTTAAAGTAATAAAAGTTATAAAAAAGGAAAATTATGTAATTATTTTAAACAAAAACGTTAAAAGTTTAATTTAAAGATAAAAAACGGAAAACGTTATTATATTTATTTATAAATTTACCAGCTTTTTAAATATTTTTACATATTTCTTAAAAAAGTTACTATTAAATAAAATCTTTTTTTTTGCGATATAAAAACTAATTAAATACCGAATAATAAACGATACGGTATTAAAGAACAAAATCCGACGCCTAAAAAAAGAATAAAAATAAAAACTTAATAATTAATTCCTTAAAAAGGTAATAAAAAAAATTAAAATCTATTTCCTTATATAACGTATATAAAAAAAGAAAACCTTTAGCTTATTTACTTATCTCTTAAAAAATTTAGCTATTTTTAACTTAAAAATTACTTTTTATATCTTTAATATTATTACGTAATTTTTTAATTTTAAATAAACTTTTCTTAAAAATACTGTTTATATAAGTAATATATTAATATTTATCTTAAAGTACGAAAAAATCGATATTAAAGTTAATAAACTTACTGGCCTATTAATTATGTAATTATACGACATAATTTATTACGAAAACTTTATATACAATTTAATATTTTTATATTTACTTTAAAAAAAAAGGTATTAATAAAATAATAAAATTTTTAATAATTATTTACGCCGAAAAGATAATATTATTTTTTGTTACTTAACGGATAACTGGAACCAATTTATAATCGAAAACGTCTTAATGAATATCTTCAAAACGTTATTTAAGATCCGCCGTAATAAGTTTAATTCCTGGACCGAAAAACCTTCGAACATTAGCTTAGCAGAATTATAGCATTTACGGTTAAAATATTCGGGCTTAAAAATCTTGAATTATTTTACCGATTATTCCAAAAGGGTACAAATTAAGAAACCAATAATTATAAATTATAACGTTTACGGATATTTAAAGGCAAAAAGGTAAAATAAACGAAAACCTTAAGCTAAACCATTAAAAACAAAATAAAAATTTATAATTAACTTTTTCGATTTCAAAAAAATTTCCGAAAAATATAAAAGTTTTATATTATTTATTAATCGTTATTCCGGATATACGTTCGACGTTTACCTTAAAAACCGAAAAGTCAAAATTTTCGTAAAGGTATTTTAATATTTCTTAAAGGTAATAATTTACCAGAATTAGATATTACCAAAAATTTTCGAATACGATAATAAGGTTATTAAAAAAATTAAGATTTTAAATTTTTTCCAAAATAAAAAATATATACGGTACGAACCTTATACGCTATATACATAATTACAAAATAATACCGTAAAACGTTTAAAGGGTATAATTAAAAAAAATTTAAATTATAAAAAAAAAGCAAAATTATTAACTTTTTTATAAGTAAAGATTTATAAAAATAACGGTATATTTATATAATTAAACCCTAAAATATTTTCTTTTTTAATAATTACTATATAAATATTTTTATATTTATTTTACGTTTAAAAATAACTTAATAATTAAAAACCGTAAATTATACTAAGCATATTTTAAAGCTTATAATTATAAAGCGTACGTTATATCTGTAAATATAATTTAAAAAAAAATTAATTATAAAAATTAAACTTTAAAATATAAATAAAATATCTTATTAAGTATAATTTAACAAATATTTATCGGGTATAAAATTTATTAATTAATAAGGTTTACGTTATACGGGATATTACTTTTAACGAAAAAGAATTTTTTACCGAAAATATTAAAAATTTACGAAACGATTTATTATATATTATTAAGAAAGGTTTGGCCATTTTATTACAAAATTTTCGAATATTTATACTTACTTAAAATTTTAATTTATTAAGTTAAAAAAAAGATAAATAATTTAATAAATTTTTATAAAAATACCAAAATAAAAACGGAAAAATATTAAGCAGGTACGGCTTTTAAACGTAAAATACTTTAAATACGATATATAATAATAAGATTAATTACCTTTATATTATAATTATTTTCGAGCTTTTTTTAACTTTAAATTTTATTTTTTTACTTATAATAATATTAATAACCGTTATTATCAAAAAGTTTACGAAACGTTAAAAAAATTTCGATTATTTAATTTAATCGAATAATAATAAACTTAATTACTGCCGGTAATAAAATAAAATAACGATTTTAAATAAAATATTTTCGTTATTAATTCCGGCCGAAAAAGATTTTCGGGCCATAAAATAACGCTAGGTAAATTAAAAAGTAACGTTTAATGCAGGCAAAAAAGTTATCTTAATCGGTACGTTAAATAGTAAACGGATAATTAAGGCGAAATTTGCGAAATTTCTTAATAAATTTGCTAAATATTTTAATAATAAAAAATTTAACCGAAAAAATAATTCTAATTTAAAAGAAGCAAATAGGATATACCGGCGAAACTTGCCATTATCGCTTAAAAGGTACGAAAATTTAAATTTTTATTTTATAAAAAAAACTTTCCTTAAAATAAAACGTACTTATTTATAAAATTATTTAAAAATAGCTATATAATTTAAAATTAACAAAAATAAAGCTAAAAATTATTAATTATTAAATTATATATAAATATACGTATACAAATTTAATAAATACGGGTAATTTTAAAAATATAAAACCTGCTTTATAATATAAAATAATTAATAGGTTAAATCCGTATTTAAAAATACGTATACGTTAACCCTAATAAATCTATTTTTTTTTTTAAATATTTATAATAATAATTGCTTATTTCGATTTAAAATTTATTTAATACGATATAATAAACGTTTTTATTAATGCTAATATATTATACGATATATTTATAAATATGCTTTTAAAATATAAAAAACAATTTTTTTTTTATATTTATAAAAAACTTTATATAAACTTCGAAAAATACCTTTATTATAAAAAAAAAATTTATTATTACGTTAAAAAAGTTAAAATTTAAATTTATTTATTATAAATTATATTACTTTATTAAAAATAAAGTTTTTATTTTTTTTTTACGTCGATAATATTATTCTAACTTATCGTAAAAAAAAGCAAATTATTATAAACATTATTATAATTAATTTATAATTTATTTATTATTTAATAAAAAAATAAATTATAATAATTTTTAAAAATAAAGGTTATTAAAAATTAACAAAAAAAAATTAATTTGCTTATCTTAATCCGATTATATTAATAAATTCGTTAATTTTATTTTTAATAAAAACGGGCCATTTTTTTAAACGTTTATAAAATATAATTTTTTTATTTAAATAATAAAATATTAACAAATTTGATTAATAAATATTAACGATAAACCGGATTTATTATATATATAATAATTATTATATAATCCGACATTATATTTATTATTTTTTATTTATCCTACTTTAATATAAATTTAAATAATAAATATTACGATATCGTTTAATATTTAATTAAATATATGTTCGGATTAAAAACGTACGTTTTAAAATTCGGAAATATAAATATTTTCGATACTTAAAATAATACCTTTTTTATTAATAATAATATTAATCGGAAAAATTTATAAATATATATAATAAAATTATTTAATAAAATAATTAAATAATAAACGAATAAATAAAATATAATAATTATTTTTTATAATAAAAACGGAATTATTATTTTTTATTTAAGTTACGAAAAAAATTATATTTGTTTTATAATTAATTAAAAAATTTAAAATATAATTAAATAATTTTAAAATAATTTTATAATATAATAATTAATAAATTATATATTTTATTAACGTCGATATTATTTAATTATAAACGAAATTTAAGTACGTTAATATATATAATTATTAATTCCGATAAATAATTATTTAAAACCAAATTAAAATAAATTATACCTTTATAAACGATATATTAACGGATAAATTAATTAAATTTTTACCGGTAAAAAGATTTAAAAAATTTAAGGAACAAATTTTATTGGTAAATATAAAAAAAAAAATTAAAATTAAAAAGTTACGAAAATTGCAACAGGAAAACTTTAATAAAATAAAAAATTAATACCATAAAAAAGAATTAACCGGATAAATCTTAATACCCAGAATCCCATAACAAGTCAGCCAGCTTCGAAGGAAGCAATCTAAGGGGGTGTATTAGATATCAGGGGTCCTAAGATAGATAGGACGCCACGGAGATTACCTGTGGCGCAGGATGGGGACTACATCAGCCACATCCACTAATATAAGCCCTGACCGACGCGGTCAAAGGACTCCATGATTAATAGAATAACGAACACACAATTCAAGGTTACGCAGTGTCTAACAGCACTAGCTACATTTCAGCATTTTGGGAATTACCTAGGTACAAGCCGGAAATACATCGCCGGAAAAACCTAAGTATTTTCAGAATCAGCCGCCTACTTACGTATAGTTTTTCCGGGTTCGCCCAGATGGAATGGGCGGTGCAGGTGGTGAGTCCTGCAGTTCCGCAGCTAATCATACGCTGTAAGTTGTATACACGTAACGCAGCGAATGGTGCGAAACGGGAACCCTTTGAAGAAATCTGATTGGGGAGATGATCCCCATTTCCCAAGGATCCCCCACCGCCCAAGAACCCCCTGTGGCCCCCAAATACCATTCCTCTGTCCCGCCTGGCGCACCCTGGACAGGACCCTTGACATGGGGTTTACCGACTGTGCTGGTGGGTAGAGATTGCCGAGACACTCGCGATCAGAAGGGAGCCACTGACAGGCGCGACACCCGCTGCAGCTCGGCGTCATCTGCATCATTGCAGGACACGAATGCAATCCTTTTTGCTCGCTGGAATTATCACGCAACAACCCCCAGAAACACATGCTGACCTCGGGATCCATCCTTTTGCATACGAGCTTATCCATGCACCACAACTTGTCACGCATCATCCCGCGCCAACTCTTATACCAAGCATACTCACATGCTGTACCTTCACCCTGTGTAGTCCACAAGAACCTTCCCCTTAAAACCTCAGCTAACCCTAGTCGCTCCTTTCTTCTGCCTTTGCACGCCCTTCGCTTTCGGAGGTTGACGTAATAATATCTTGTAGAAGATTTCCCTTCGTCCATTGGGGATTTCCATTAATGTCCTCGAAGACTATCGAACTGTCTCGACTCTCACCTTCGAACTCTAAGACGTCGCGAAAAGGACAGTACTCTGAAGCGAGTGGACCTCGTGCTGCGACCTCGACCCGCAGAGTGGGCGGCTCCTTCGAGTCTGACGCTGACCAACGGCATCTTGGCGAGGGCTCCGCCACGGCCGAGGAAGATACGACTCCTGTCGTTATAGACCGGCGGCTATCGGATGGGGACTGGGATGCAATTACCGGGTTCAACGGCACTAACGGCGCGCGCGAACATAATCCCCAAAAGGCTACAGCAGAAGCAGCAGGCGGATTCGAGCGAGACGAATACGATATAGAAGGGGACATCGCCATGGCCGACGACAGCAGAGCCTCCCTCCTCAAGACGAGTCGCTCTGCTACTCACCTCTTGAAGAACTCGGACGATGACGACCGAGGCAGGACGCGATACAACCACTCGACACATGCCTCGCCGCTTACATCCGCGCGCTCTCCTCATCCCGCCCGACCTCCCCTGCTGATCCGCCGTTCGACCTTCCGCTCCCGGTCGCCCGACACCGAGGCGAAGATGGCCGCGCGCAAGAAATACCTCTTCGCCTCCGTCTTCCTCGTCATATCGCTCGTGTCCTTCTCCGTGCAGACCGAGCTCGCCAGCTACGTCCAGAACGAGCTGGGGTGGAACAAGGCGTACTGCATGCTCTACCTGACGCACGGGTCGTGGGCGCTGCTCTGGCCAACCCAGCTCGTCATCCTGCGCGTCCAGAAGTGGAACACGCCGTGGCGCACCTTCTGGCGCCGCCACTGCTACCTCTTGCGGTCGACGGCGCACATGGTCGAGCGGCAGGACCTAGACATCTCGCGCCATGTGCTGCAGCGCAACCCCCTGCCGTACATCGTGCGCACCACGGCCGTCGTCACGAGCGCCCTGACCGTCGCCGGCCTGAGCTGGTACGTCGCCGTCAACCTGACGAGCGCGAGCGACCTGACCGCCATCTACAACTGCAGCGCCTTCTTCGCGTACGCGTTCAGCGTCCCGCTCCTCAAGGAGAAGCTGCGCCTCGACAAGTCGCTCGCCGTGCTGGTCGCCATCGCCGGCGTCCTCGTCGTGGCCTACGGCGACTCGAAAGACGACTCCGACAACAGTGGTGAAACCCCGGGATCCGCCCCCTCCAACCCGGACGCCGGCGCCCGCTTCCTCGGCAACGTCATCATCGGCGTTGGCAGCGTGCTCTACGGGCTGTATGAGGTGCTGTACAAGCGGTGGGCGTGCCCGCCCGAAGGTGTGTCGCCGGCGCGGGGCATGATATTCGCCAACGCGTTCGGGTCGTGCATCGGGCTGTTCACGCTGCTCGTGCTCTGGGTCCCGCTACCGCTCCTACACATAATGGGCTGGGAGACGTTCGAGCTGCCGCACGGCGAGACGGCGCTCTGGCTCTGGGTCAGCGTGGTCATGAACGCGACCTTCGCCGGCAGCTTTCTGGTCTTGATCTCGCTCACGAGCCCCGTGCTCAGCTCCGTCGCCGCCTTGCTCACCATCTTTATTGTGGCGCTCGCCGACCGTCTCGTTTTCGGCGAGACCCTGAGTTCCGCCGCCATCTCGGGCGGGTGCATGATCGTCGTTGCCTTCGCCCTCCTCAGCTGGAGCACCTGGCGCGAGATGACCGAGGACGCGGCCCACAAGGCCGCCCTGAGGCATGGTGCTGCGGTGTCCCCGGATTGGAGTAGTGATGATGAGAGTGATAAGGATGATCGCTTGGATTAGGGGTCCGGTTGTGATAAGGATGATGGCTTGGGCTAGATCTCCGGGTACCTGGCGGTTATGTTGGATAACTGGGCCCCCCGGGTGAAGCGGTCCGGGGATTTCTCGGATACGGTAGGGAGGGGAGGGGCTTTAGAGTGGATTTATGTGGCGTTCTGGGGACATATACATTGAGGGGAATGGCGTATGGGTTACTGGTCATGGCATCTTCGAGTGCCAGCTTGGGTACTCGCCCGGCTACATGGGTATGGGAATATCAGGTCATATCTAGAACGATACTGCCACATAGAAGGGTATACGGGATTCATAGGCGGCTTAGATAGGGGGTCACTTAATGGATCACGGCTCCACTGGTGGGGCGTCGGGGGTGTTCATCATTAAGGATCTGAGCACGGCTTATGACCTGAGCTTAAAGTTATACGGCCATTCGATACCGTGAGGCGCATATCCGTGATCCTATGTAGACAGACAGGCTTTAGACAATAGTTGGGCCGCCCTTCATGATGCGCAAAGAGCAGGAATATCGCAATTGAATAATCTGTATCCAACTGGCAACTATTATCAATGGTTATATCGAATTAGTAAACGCCTGTGATGATTCGGTTCTCTAGAAAGGTATTTCCGTATGTAAATAAAGACCATAACAGCGATAGGATATACCTAGGTTGTCAGAGGTGGCTCAGATATTCTGGCTAGAGCCTGACAGAGTATATGCTATTTCGATTTGTATGTCTATGGGGGGCAGACGTATATACGACGTGCGTAGCCTGTCGCTCTCGCCGGCCGGCGGTGATCTACCGGCCGGTATCGACCGCGCTGTGCCGGTATGGGGCGATCCACTGTAGAGGGAGACGGCTCCTCACTGTTGAGAAACCTGCGCGTTTCTACTGAGATCTTTCCATGCGGGTCTTAGCTATAGCGTCATCCCGCCTGGAAATACCGGGAACTATTTACAGATCCTTTAAGAAGAAGCACCAGCGGCGGTGCTTCTGGGGAAAACGGGCCAACCATCACCGCACAGAGGCCGGGCCGGTTGGTTATACGGGGACTGCGGTAGGTACACGAAACAGCAAATAGTCCACTCAGGGGGTATCAGAACCAAAGGAATATTTAGAAAATGAAAGGATAAGGAGGGTAACCGAGACTCAAATTACCGAGAATTCCTTCCATTACAAATCAACTTCGTGCGCAGCGAAGACCACAACCCTCCTGCCCCAACAAACACGCCCTCATCCTATTGCCACCCATTCCAGACCAGACCAGACGAAATTCTCAGCCGCGCCTCCTCTCCCCTCGTAGCGTAGCGCGCCTAAAGTCCCCATCCGTATCTTTGCTCTCCCCTCCGCTGGTTAATCAAGTAGCTAGCAGTCAGTGGGGTTCATCCCACCGTCCCGCGCCAACTTTCGGGAGATCCAGTCGATGGTCCTGTCGGACCCTGTCCCCGCCGCCGCGGCTCAGGAGTGCGATGACCCGGAGCAGGACCGCGAGACACGTCGTCGCGAGCGCGCCGGCCGTCAGGGCCGTCAGGAGGGCATAGGCCCTCCAGCGCAGCAGCCTTTCCATCTCCCCATCATCTCCTCCCCACCCAGACCGGGCTCCCGAGGCGACGGTACTCTTCAGAAGCAGGTACAGGAACCAGACGCCCCAGGTCACCGCGAAAACGAGCTCCGCGTACAGGAACCCACGGACGCAGACGGAGCCGGCCTTGAAGAGGGCCAGGGCGGCCAGCAGGACGGCCGACTCGCCTAGGAGCATGGCTAAGGGGTACTCGACGATCTGGGTCTCATTGTTATTGTTGGTGGTGGCGGCGGCGGCGGCTTGCGCGGACTAGGGCCCGAACGCCGAAAGCATGGACATGCCCGCCCAGAACACGGCGTTGCTGAAGAATAGCTGCGCCGCCTTGTCGCCGGCTGCTAGGTGTCGCATTGCGATCCGCTGCCAGGTCTCGCCGTCCTCGCCTAGGCGGCCCTCGCGCGCTGCATCCATGTTATTTTCTGCCATGTTTTGTGGTGTTGGCGATTCGTTGGTCAGTGAGGCCTCGCCCCCCGTCCGGTATGACGTTTGGGAAGTCCTATAAGAGCTGCTTGTCCGCCAACTTCGAACGTGGGGCTCTATCTCTGCGTCCGACACGTCAGGGGCAAAATCTTGTGGGGCAGTGTCTATGATGCTCGGTCCGGTGACCAAAGCTCTTCATGAGTCAGGAAGAGAACGAGTTTGGGTAGGCGGTGTTGCTACCCTCCGTGTCGGGGCCAAGGCAGCTGCTGGGTTCGTGGTTTCTAAACCGTTGTCGGTGGTCGGTGCCCTAGAATCAGGGGGTAATTCGTCGGTGAGTTGTGTCTGAGGGCTGGGATCTACCGACGAGGCGATATTCTCTTGAAGTGCGGTGAGGGTGGAAGATGTGGACGGAGGAGCTTCTCCAGCGTGGCTCTCGGGGGAGTTCCCGTTGGTTGTCGTTGCCGGAGGGGCGGTATCTAGACGATAATCTTGCTCCCTTCTTGATGTATTAAGAGCAGGCTCGCGGGGTTCTAACTTGCGATGATGCTTGAACCAGCGGGAGGAGGGAGGCTGGCTCTTCTGCCGTTTTCTGTGGGTGCAGCAGCGTCGATAGTCGTAGCGCTATAGACGTCCGAATTTTCGTTGGACCACCTTCGACGGTCTGATGCGGCGGCGCGTTCGAGCCGGATTGGGGCAGTGGGCTGTGTCTTTGGGGGGTCGAGGAATTCGGTCGGCGACCTCGAACAATCTGATCCGGACTGTGCGAACCGGTCTCGCGGCTGCTGCTGTTGGAGTCCCGAGACTTCTTCTGGTGAAGGGGTTGGTGCCACGTGTCAAGGTGGAATCCTAGAAAGGGCTATACAGGGGTGTTAGGTGTATATATAGGGCCCTTTTCCTCCCACATATCGGAAAAGAGGCAGGCGTTGCTGGTCTAATATACTGCTACCTACTTGCGAGACTGCTTCTCTTCTAGCCTTTCACGCTGTTGCACCGAATCCTCTGACAGTTGGCCTCTCCTGTCGCTCGTCCAGACGTCTAATTGCGTTGTCGTCTTCTGCGCCCCGGAGAATGTCACCGACAAGGTCCTTAAATTCTTGCCGGGCTGAAGACTGGTGACCTTCTAGGGAGATTTACACCTTCGAGCACTACCCCCGGCTCAGTTCTCTCTGCAGTGTACTAGGCGCTTTCAGGAGCCCCATGGCCTATGGATTCGACTGTACCTGGAGATGGGACAGTACTGACGCCGATGTCGGCTTGCGATGCGGGTGTTCTGGGTTCCTCGACCAGATGGAAGTTAGGCGGAAGCGAGTAACGGTAAGATTGGGTAGTATGGGCGTAGATTTGTGGTTGTTCTGCGAGCTCCCCACTCTCTTCGTTTGGACCAAGGGCAGTGGTGAAGGTAAGTGGAAATAAGCGGCGGTAGTTGACAGGTCCCGTCAAGAAAGAATAGCCGCGGGCTGTATTGCGTGACTGGAGAGTTGCTGACCTCGGCCTTGGGGACTCCCCTATTTCTCCCTCCCGGTCTTGCTTAGGTTGACGAGCTCTGTCAGGTTCTTTAAATTCCGTAATGAAGTATTCTGATTCTGTATCTGAGTCTTCGAATACCGATATAAGAAATGGTTATTTGCTTCTCCGATTGACTGTCTCCGGAGTAGGATGTTGCTGGTGGCGGTGTCAAAAGACGTTTAGGGCTAGGTGGATCTAATGTGAGCGGTGATATGCTTCTCGACATCACATGTCTATGCAAGCAAAGGTAGCATGTTAGACGTGGTCATTCAAGATAGAACTGAAGACTCGTTTTCGGTGGAGCTGTTCATGACCTAGATTGGAAAGGAGACCTTGAGCAGGACCCCTATTCAAATACCCCCACTGCGACTCGTTTCCTATCCAGATATTTCATTGATCGACAAGCCAACGTTATAAAGAGAGTCAACATCTTCCTCCCTATCCGGAGCCAGAGGACTAACAATACGGAAAGGCGTACCTCCTGAAAACTCGCTCTCTGAAGAAACTGGGGATATCTTCTTTGTTCTGCTCACCCGTACTTTCACCCAACTGGGCGAAAGCACCAATATATTTAACCTGTACCACATAAATTGACTTAGAGGCTGTTACCTCAGACTTGCCTACACACTCACCTCCGAAATTATTGGTTTGATAATAGGCGTAGCTTACACTATGAGCGACCGAGTCTCCTTGGTTCACCTAGCACGTCTTTGTTCTCCTGGACAGGGACTCCTCGGAGTACCCAAATGCGAATCATACAGTTAGCTCTTTGCTCCCCGGCATCACGCTTGGCGCATATCTTGAACTACGCCGAATCGTGCGATAAAGTTGGAACCCGCGCCTGGAGCCAACGGCCGGCGCCAGTTCTAGGGAAGAACAAAGGCGAAATGAGTCCTTCAAGGCAGCATCGGAGTATCAGGGATCGCCAGGCTTCCTCCACCACACGGCCGACCAGCAGAGGAGAACCCCGATATCTCTCTCAAGAGCGAGTTGAGTATCCGGCACCACTCCTCGAAGTTCTCACCGTTCGATTGGGTTTTCTAGCCACTGGACACCACCATGTAAGCATCCCATCATAGACGCATAAAGTTTCACTTGGGCCGTTGTCTATGGAAGGCTGCCCAGCAAAACGCAACGCCAGTAAGGGACCGTCCTCGAGCAGCACGGCCTAGCCAGGCCCTTGGAGCTGGCCTCTTCGAATCGGCCCCTTGCTTGTTTGAAGTTGCCGCCAGACGAACAATACAGGCGCGCAAGGAGAATGGAACCCGGGCTGCCATAGTTCCTCCGGAGGCTAGGGCAACGAAGCATGCCGGGATACCGGACACTCTCGCAAAGGGGACCATGTCTTGGTCGGGATCTTCTGTTGAAGGGGAGGATATCTAGGGCCAAGGTCGTGACGCCGGTGCGTTGCAGTGCTTTCGCCCCCAGGCGGAGAACAGCCAAGACTCGAGTCCATAGGCCCATTTACGACGGACATGACGTGTGGACGGAAATGCGAGCGTACCCAGATGACATCAGACTGGCTTTCCGTCCGTGACCTGCAGATGGCGATTGGAAACGAGAGGATAATCGACGTTGAGACAGGGTCGCGGCCCGCAGCGGCCCAAAAATGCAATGAACCATGGCGAGCCCGAGACGCGGCCGCAGTGAGAAGAGAGGATATTTCTCTCCGAATCTCGATTGAAGAGGCGTTTGTCGCATGGCAGGAGGATATCACAATGCAGTCGATAAGCATTGGGAGGTCCTCGATTGGACCGGAGATAAAAACCGGGATCTGCGAACGGCAGAGCTGGTCAGCCGGGGGATTAATGAGCTTTGAGCTTGGATCTTCATATCTCTAAGTGAGCTGGTGCTGACACGCAGAGCTCGTTGATAGGTGGTTAGGCTAGATTTGTGGAAAGGTGCATTTCTATTACGATGATGATCGACTTCGCCTTCTATATGACCTTCTAATTTGTAAGGTATTTAATCGGCTTTACAAGGCGACAGCCATAGAGAATCTTATCACAACAGGGAGGTCCACCGGGAAGTCGGGCTCTATGTTTGGCATTATAACCTAGGGACGGGAGACGTGCTTTGTCTTTGGTGATTACGAGTATCGAAGCGAGACTTACATGAGATAAGGCAGGAAGATAGAAGTCACTTGACTCGAATGTCTTGTTGGACCAACGCTTCGTGATGTATAGTATCAGGGTTGAGCATGGTCGTGCATGTGCTGACAAAGCAATAAGCAGGGAGGCTGCTGCGAGGTAGTCGAAAGAAATGTGTGCAAGATATGTTACTATAAACGTGTCCGGCAACAAGGTAAGCTTCCAAGCGACGTATGCCGTGCTGAGTTACATCACAGATGAACCGGACAGGGTTGCTAGGAAATGGTCGGCTGCAGCGTTCCAACAGGAATCGGCTTGATTATCGTGTCTGATAGAAACACGCCTGTAGGAGAGGGCATGGTTACCACGTCCAGGTTCCAAACTCAGCGGGAAAACGGAAATATGCGGTCTCTTGGGTGTAGGTGTGAAATCGCTCAAAGGAACAGACGCAATCAAACAACGCGGTCTTTGGGACCTAGGAGGAACGGAATCCCGGCATTATGACTGGACGGGTTTCTCTAGAAGGGAGCGACTAATGCGCTGTTGGTTGTGTCCCAAACCACAAAGATCGAACGTCATTGTACGTCTTTGGCTGGCATGTGAGTGCTGTCTAAGCATTAACTAGGCGTTAAAATGCGAGGTACAGCGCTTAAACGATGCCAGGCGCGGGACTGCTCAGGGCATCGAATGTCAGAAACCGTAGGGCTGAGAAACGTGCTGGGAACCAACTAATGTTGATCTCCACGGCAATCAACAAGCAACCAACCAGGGTTGGCAAAGTGGGGTAGTAGCCCTGCATAGCCACCCCCTACGTTCGCATACAACTTTACAAGGTGGACTCTCTATTTCGCTCGTAGAACCAACGGCTTACGTGGTGATATCTAAAGTGATGACCACTGAGCCTTGCAGCTGCAGGCAGCGGGAGCACGCGCAGGACGGAGGAAGTAAGCGCCGTACTTTCATCGTCCGATTCGACCTCTTGGCGCCATCTCAATGACTAAGGGAGCATTCCTATCAAAATCACTTACGAGGCTAAGGTCAAATGTCGAGGAGGAGCGGAAGCCAATAAAGCTGACAAAAGAATACGCGTCAGCCATTCGCCTATTCAGCTGACAAAGACAATGAGCCTGTTTAGATGGTATGGGGGACTCAGGATATTCGGACCATAATCAGATTCTATGTTTAAGGAAACCTTGGCACGGCAATAACAGGAGGGCCAGAGGAGGACTGCCAAGCATGGATCGGCAATAGATGGTAAAGAACATCGAGGCTGACAAAGCAGCCAGGAGTTGCTGTAGGAAGAGTGAATGCGACTATGGAGGCGGTCAGTTCATTGATAGGCGGAACTAGAGCCCTCCGGCGGCATCGAGTGGTTGATATGAGTCCCCGCTACGCCGAGGACTATTGCGCCCGACTGTATATGAAAAGTGCTCCGAAACACTGCCCCAGTTAGTCGTCAGACTAGATATTCTCGGCATTAGATATAGTGAAAGCCCACCAACACTATTAATAAGCTCCAGCTCATTAGACGGGCGGTGTAAAGGCCTCGTCACATCTATCCGGCCAGTCTTGCAGTAGCCCCGACACCAGGAGCCTGGAGATGTGGAGGAGCACAGGATAAGCTAGACATATGATTGGCTACCAAGGGCTTGGGACTCGGCTTAATACGGGATTAACAGATCTTGGACCCTTCGAACGAGACACCAAAAGGCGGCTGAAACTTGTACGCTGTCCTGAATCAACATTGCAACAATCGGAGCTCTTCGGCAGTCGACGACTTGCATCCCAAAAAGTCCCGAATGTTGCTGCCGACGATCTAGAAGGGAACGGCAGAAGCGCCCCAACATTACGCCACTTTTTAAGTTTGCTTTCCCGGCCAATGAAAGTTGTTAAGGGGGTCTATCGGTTGAAAGGAGGCGCCAGTAATGAGTTAACGTTAGAGGCTCCGGATCTCAGGTCCGACACGAGACGACTTTCAAGAGGCAAGTGGGGCCAATAAAGTACAAAGACTCCGTCTTTACTCAGCGCCCTGAGCCCTTGCTCTAATGTAGAATCAAGAAAACATTTTCAGCTGATAAGCGTCCCGCTAGTTAGATAGATCGGGAATTTAGGAATACGCCTCACGATTGTTTTGGTAGTGGGTAGAGTAGAGATTATGAGTACTAGGTACCCACATGGGGACTTCAACAAAGGTTGGTTACTAACCCCTGTTAGTACATGTATAGAGACAAATGTGTGATCAATTTTCGGTATTCGTACCCTCAGCAAACCGAGGAAAGACGGATCATAGGAGATACCTACGTCTGCCAGGCAGGTTTGCGGAAACAGGAGAATAATCAAGTATGATAATGCAAGGCTGGAACAAGCAAGACCTACAGTGGGGTAAAGGGATTGTCCCTAATCGCAGAAGAGAACTGGACATCAAAGACGGCCTCTCGTATGATAATCTTGCATAACCGTCGTCTCAATTCAAGCATGCACTGCTTATGTATGACAGATTTATTAAACTACATTTTCTTGGTCGCATTGTATATGCACATCATACACGTGTTTTCGACTTCACAGCTCTGGCTGGCTTAATGTATTCGGTGTATTATGCGGGGTCGATTAAGGGGTGCATGTATAGAGTACAGCTTCCGACGATCGACTACTGCCATTAACCCTATACCCCCTAGACACCTCAAACTTACAGACATACTCTGCGGTTCGGTGGCTTTATCGCTTTGTATAACTAGGCGCATGCAGACAGGTGTGGGTTTTGCTTTGCCGATTCTGCGGCTCTGAACTTGGCCGTGGGGATAACTTAATAGGAAACACCAATAAACATCGTGGATATAACAAACAGGCGCATATGTAATACATTGTCCTCCTGTCATAAACCAGTGAAGCATCAGCCAAATGAGAATGAGAAATTTCTTGCGTCACTCGTGACCCATCTCTCAGATCGTTAGAATCCTGTAAACAAATGCCCCTAGTGAGTTTAACATCCCGTCCGGCGCCATGACTCCGCAGTGTCAGCTCTGTCCCGTGAGTGGTGGCGTCAACCGAAGCTCATGTGAGATAAGCTGAATATCTTGTTATGCATATTGGCACTTTAGCTGTAAGTAAGATGATTCCGTAATGCATTAGCAAATATAACTATTCTCCCGGCTGTGAAAGTAGGCCCTAGTAAAAGGTGCGGCGGTGCTGTGGTTGATTCTCGCCCGTTGGTTCTTGGCATACTACTTTAAGTATCCCGTCGCAATGGGACTTTCCATCATAGGCTTGTCAATTCGACCCTCAGACTCGAGTTTCCACTACGCCCTGGAACTCTACACAATGGTTGCGTCCGTTGCCAGTAAACGCTGAGGCGTACTTATTAGACAGGAGATGATTGGCAGACTCCGATCGAGGACGACGTACGGGCTACAGCGGCCGACTTTACAGAAGTAAATCCGAAAAGGATAAAATTGGGTGATTCTCCACTTGCATCTGTCACCCTCCCCGCTCGCGTGCTCTGCTAGACATTTTTAGTTTAGCCTGGCTAAATACACCCCTGTCCTTCAGCTCACTCATGGTGGCACGGATGCAAGACCAGGGGTCCTTGGAGATTCTACCCAGATCTCAAGATATGAATTACATCTACGTAACTGTACGCCCAGCCAGTCTCCGCATTCCAGAACAATTACCTGCCTATCGTGTTCGATACGCAACTATCGGAGATATGACCTATCTTACATAGATCCAGTCTTGTCATCCAAGAAATTGCCTAAAAGTACAATTCGTAATGATCATGTAGTGGTATTTGGCGAAAACACTCCCGACAAGGATAACCTATCCATGGTATTTGCCGCCCATTGCGTATGCACGCCCTGTCACGTCTATCCTGATCCATGTTCCCAGGGGATACGCTCGCATAATGTTTACGATGAGCGCCAAAATTTTCTCTCCTTTACTTCTCCACATGGTCCTACCTTCGCCATCCGGCTCGCGTTGGAGCTCTCAAGACGTCGTGACTCGAGTCGTCAAGTTGCCCGAGCACTGGCCTCGGACCGCATGGCTTTGAGTCCCTTCATCCTCCGCTCTCGCTATGGACATATCCTGTCCAATGGCGGCTATTGTTACTCAAACTCGGCATGAAGATAGGGAGACGTAGAGTATTGGTTCCACTATACTTATCCCGTGCTGCATCAACTTTTGAGGCTGACTGAGAACGGGGTACTTGTGTGTTACACTACTCGAATAGGAAAGCTACTAGGTCTCCACATCCAATCGATCAATCACGGCATACCCACAATAGGTACTCGAAGAATTCGATGTCTACTTGGACCATTTCAAGTTCTTATGTTATAGGTAGTCCACATGGCTTTCCCTCGGTGATCTAGAAAGTGGGACGGGAGGTCGATGTTGTGCTGTTTCTATAAGAGGACTATTATATAAGTGCTCCAGTAGCCCGGCGAGTCAGGCACTGGGAAGTTCCTGTTTAGACCCTGCTCTCTTCATCGGGCACGACACAAGTAGGTATCGGGCAAGGTTATTACTTGATTACTCTCTGACAAGGACACGTTCCCCTTGCATGTGGGTTTGAAGATTGCCGTGAGTCCCCATCCGACAAGCGCACGCCCTCGGTCAGGTCGGCCGATACCAAAGCCGCAGGCAGGACTTACATAAGTCGGAGCCAAGCCTATATTGGGTGAAGCTCATATCTGATCGACCGCAACATCATCATTCCTCGGACTGCCGGCTTCGGTACCATTGGAGGCCATACGGGCTCAGCACCTCCTTCCCAAGGCCGCGGTTGAAAATTGTGGCCCCCGTGGTGCGTCAGCGGCATTCTTCGATTCGGCCCCCTAGTCATCTCCGATCGCCAACCTAGCCTGTCCCACCCTACGGGACCAGGTCATCATCGCTGCAGCCACATTGTTACAGGGCCCCGTACTCTACGGCGCAGGTTCGAAAGTAACGCATTAACGTTAGTTTCCATAAAGAGCAAACATGCCGCTAGTAAATCCCCAACAGCCTCAAAACCTGCGCGGCACCGCATTGGACCTGTTACCACAGCATCCACGACTTATATATGGCTTCACCTTCGCCGTTCTAGGACTCCTGTCTTTCTTCGCATTAAGTTTTGCAAGAGGAAGAAGGCGCAAAGTACCGCCAGAATCGCTACCCATCAGCGTAGTCTCGACTGCAATCAACCAGCAGCGGCTCTGGCTCTCAGAGAAGTCACGTGGAGTCAGCAACCACTACGCAGCTATGGCAGCCAACCACCCGCCTGAAAGATCTACCGGCAAAATAAAGGTAGACGGGAACCCTTACCTAGCGCACGACAGCCCAAGCGAGAACCATCCAGGAGGCCTATATCAAAAGGATGGGGTTAAGATCGATGGCGTTCCATTAGGATGGCACGTAGACGGAAATGAACCTTGGAAGTCAAAGTCTCGGCCTCCGCCCCCGCCACCACTTACACCACCGACACTTACAGAGGGAAGCTTCCCCTTCCAAGACCGCCGGCTGAGCGATGCAGTATCGGCTATGGGGGATCTAGACATGAGCTTCATCCACCAACCGAATCCAGACTACACGTCTCCTTCGGACTCCTCAACTTCGGCAGTAGATGCAAAGCAGACAACCCCGGCAACACCGAGGCGCAAGTCTTATACGAAGATTATCCCCATCGGCTCGCTTCACGCGGCCACGGACGGCGAACTGGAGCATGAGATGTCACCGTTCTCCCCGAGCTCATTCCCATCCTCAAGCCCAATCCTGCCGCTGGCCCCTCACGCCTCGTTCGAGCCAAAGGAGATTGACGTAAAGGGTGAGATCATCTCGCTGACGGACGACTCCGGAGCGGGTTGGAAGCGACACACTCGCGTCTATGGTGGTGGGGTCTGTCTGGCATGTATGGCTTCCGGAGGTCAGCATGGAGGATTTTACGGCCAGAACGTGCGCCCTGAGGAGCGACGGTAACGCGCTTCTTCTCATGCCTATTGCCTTTATTGTTCCACTAAGGGACTAATGGCGTTACTACCTACTGTCGCCACATCATCAGAGCATAATCTAAGTTTCTTGTGACACGGTATCTGCATCTGGATCGTCGTCGAGGCAGTGTCAACCGCGCATTTCCACGAACCTAGCGACCCCTTGAGACGCCCCTAGAGAGGGGACTCTTTGTTGGGGCAAGTATAACGCATCCTACAGCTACTAATAGCATTCGTTATATCATGTCGTGTTTGTCGACGGTTGGCATTGAAGCAAGGGCAGAATTAGCATGGTACTTTCATATACTTTGTCGACCGCGTATGCATATGGGCAAGGGGCGACTAACGCATGTAACGACTCTCCTTTGTTTCTTTCTTGGTCTGACTGTCACATGTATAGAGTTTCAAATGATTCACGACCCGTATCCTCCTACGATCATATGCCGCCCTTTTGTTTGTCCAAGCTGGGAAAGAGTTACCTCGTTTGTCCGGTAGAGTCGGGCTCGCCGTGTTACGGGTGATCCTGCCGCCAAGCCTTTTGTCATAAAGGGAACGGATCAACAGTTTCGAGGTTCAGCCGAAATGGAGCTAACACGACATCACGGGTATCAGGTTCTTTCTAATCGAACCAAAAGCTACCTAACAGAAGCCCGCAATTCCTACTCTCGTTAATCGCCAAGTCATCATCCTGGGCCTCACTCAAACAGTCGACGCCTCTCCTTATGGTTTTCATGGTGTAATGAATGCAAAGTGCCTCCGAACCAAGTTTCGCAAGATCCTCCTCAGCTCCAGCCCTATTACCTAAGTAAGCCAACAGTGACGATCCTGCATTAAATCTTTCCCATTTTGCAGGGTAAGTGAGCTGGGCTGACCCAACGCCTTCCCGTTAGCGTCGCGCGCGAAACGACAGGCCCGGGTACATGGTGCTCCCATGTCCTGGAAAAAAAGAGGGCGCTGGCATTTCCCCCATTCGGAATTCCTTCGCGTTTTCGCCGCAAACTTGGCGATCCTTCAGGGCCCGTCTGTCCCCTAAATCCAACCTAATGCGGTAAATTACCGAAGCTGTCTAAGACATCATGCGGAACCCACCGCGAGTACCCTTCGCAGCTCCCTCGGACCCATAACATAACATACAAATCTCTAATCTGAGACATACCTCTTTCAGACGTGTCGAGTGTTGACTACCGAGGTCGCCTGGCTGACGCTAGCGAGATGGCATTGCCGAAACGGACCGAAAGCAGCAGCTCGGGAAATACCTCCTAAGGCCAGCGGGTTGAGAAACAGTCGTGATCCGCCAACAGCTCGCTTTACCTTCACCCGATGGGGCAAGCGGCCATGGATCGGTGTCTGTTTGCGCCTTACAGCACTCTCTATTTCGCAGACCGGACATCCCCAGTCATTGATAAGGAAGCTTGAACCCCTTGTCGCCGAGTATGACCGCGGGAGACAAGCAACCCATGGTACCCTACGTAGTCAAGTATGAAGTACATAGGGCATTGACCCCATGGGAGATCATCGGAGAAAGAACCTCGTCATACAGCACTCACCAGGATTAGCCCCAGCTCCAATCTCCGGCCGTTCCATTGCTGATGAGGCAGAGTCGCCGCACCGTCGCAACGCTTAACAACTTCCCGAAGAAGCGGAGTAACCAGCCGGTCGTAAGGATCACCCGCAGGGTCATTTAGTGCAATCTCTACGAAGTACGGAAGAGAAACGACCAGGTATCGAGGAGTTACCCCCCAAGCCTCCTACGTACCCGTACTACGAGACCATTAGTTCACGCCTTATCACACTGGTTGCAGTAACCCATGCCACTAACGACCCCCACTCCGTGTCCATAACACGGAGCTGAACCCAGCTGATCACAATCTGCGTTAGGCCAAGACCCCTTCTGCAGCCCGTAGGGCTGATACCACTCTCCCCCGTATTCCTTCATTTGTACATACAGCGCCGCATATTAATACTAATAACTGCACCTCCAACCCTACATCAAGACCGGTCGGCGGATCCGGTCGTCCACTGTATGGTGTGGCTAGTTACTCAGGACCCTCCGCCTCCAAACGAGAAACAACAGCCAGGGAGAAAGCTCACCGGCTGCTGGCTAAGCTTACTTACTAATGCTCATCCGTATAGACGGACCGATCGTAAGGAACAATGCAGACACATAGGTGAGACTGGAGCCTAAGAAGTAAACGTTGGCCAGGCAGCAGCAGAGTTCCGCACACGAGGAGAACGTCCTTCTAGCCCTACCCATAAGATCGAGTACACGAAGGTGCCTATTTGCTCGCTTATAGTCCCAAGATACGCCGAGTACGAAGCAGAAATTATCACGCAGCACAACTCTGTCAGCCCTGTGGAGCAGACGGACCGCCTGACTGCCACTAGAGCTTTAGCGGCAGGATAGCGGGTGAGACGGACAATCCTGGCGGACCCGTAGAGCCGAGCTATGACCTGTCAACTTTCACGGGATTCTGAACACTTGGGGTTCTCCGATCGTAAGCATATCAAAGTATTACGTAGCTTTGCAAGGCTGCGGAGGTGTATACTTATTAAGACCCCCCTGCCACCACTCGCCTCCCGCTTCCGCACTGCTTAGCAAGCTAGCTTCCCTAGAGTTTAGAGTAGGTAGCTCTCCGCTAAACAGGGCATGACCGGGCGACCACCCCGGGGTCAGTGTCCGGGGAGGGGCAGACCGAGAGACCATGCAATGAGGTATGGTCTGAGTCAGACCATTGACTGGTCATGATTCCGTACAGAACACATATATCATACAAACGAGGTCAATTACAGTCCCCAGCAAGATCTCCCTGGTGATGTTTGTATATCCTTACTCTCCATCCCACACCGGCTCGGACAATATGTCCACCTTAGGTCGGTCAGATCGGACGGCGGTGGACTAACCGCAGTCTCGTCTCCCAGGCCCTACAGGTAACTCCAAGATTCAAGTGTGATTTATTTGCAAGCACGCCGAGGTAAGTTATGATAACGGGATTTTGTCACCTTTGAGTTGCATTCTTTGCCATTGACTTGACAGAACGCTCAACTACCCATTGCCATAGCTGCGAGTAGTGCTTCAGCAGAAATGCCGAGGTCCAATTTCAGACATAATTCCTTAGTCGGCGTACCCATATCGCCCCAAGCACAACCACAATGATCTCGCCATTTAAACGTAGTGATGGCATAACCAGAACGAAAGGGCAGTATTTATTTCCCGAATTCTTCAGAATAAAACGTTGTTAGGAGACTGGATGTAAAGTCTACATCAGCACAGTAGCAGGAAGTCAAAGGCAGATGGTGTACAATAATTCTCCGCACCAGCCTTGGACTACAATAAGATTTTAGTGCAAAGCAGAAAATACTGTCAACTCTTTTCACCGTCGGAATTCCCTCACGTCTCCTCAACACTTTGCCGTTGTTATATTAATCGTTAGGAGACACTTAAGATTTATCTATGGGCTGCTCGAGTCCATAGTTATATTACTACCACCTTTCATCCCCCAGGTATCGGCACTCGGACACCATCAGCCCTTCTGGCCTTCTTCTCCTAGTCTTAACAGTTACAGGTTTAAAATATCCACTTAGGAGCATAGGTCTCTCCCCTTAAACCCGCTAATTGGTGCTATTAGTGTGAATTGTCAAATTCGACGGCTACAAACCCTTTATGGCCTTTCTTACTATCCCAAGCTTACCAGCTAACACTATCCAACACCGCCTACGCCTCCCACACCTATACATAACCTCCACATAGACTAACTATGGCAATATGTTCTTACTCGGTACAATTCGTACTACTGGGGACTCGTGAGTGACGCGCCTTATCTGTTGAAGGATGAGTACATAACTCTCAGGTCTATGTCCTAGGCCCTGATGTCATGGTCAATTTTACCCGCTTATCTTACGTGAGATTCTTATTTCTTTTCCCCTCTAATATCCGTCCTTGAAAATTAACGCGTTAGTATATTCGTAACCCTGATTCTTACGATGGCTTGACATAAGTAAATATAAACCTTATTTTATATTTAATAAAACGTGTGGGCAAAAGTGTTGCAATTCTTCAGACTGGTGGGCTCTGGGTTGCTGTCTGTTCCTGTCCTACAACTGGGGTTGGGGGAGCAGCCACATATAGGCTATAATTAGCTCCTTTGTCCTTGCAATCCTAGGGCCACCAATCAAAGCCCTTTCAAAGTCCTTTCAACAAATCACCACAACTGCCGACAAAACGACTATAAAATACATTATACATTAGTTTCGAGAACCTAATAAACTGCTTCAACTAAGATTAATGTGTTAAATTGCCCTTATTATACTTAATTCCTCTTACTTTTTCATCTTACCATTATATATATTATGGCAGTCCATATACTTAAGGTATATAACGCCTTAAAGGTTAGATAAGCTTGGGTGCTCACACAGCTGAATGATTCCGGTTAGCGTCTGCCTGTGTCAGCAGCAGCTGACACTTATGAACCGAGGCACTGTCGTCTTGCAGATAGGGAAGAACGGTCCAGATTCCATGATCGTGCGGGTTGAGGGCATTATAAAGGGACTAGGCTTTCCTTCTATGTCTACTTCCCTCACCAAACACATTCGGCTGGGGACTCCTTAAGGCGACCTTCTTGTCATAAATCAAAGTCAGTCTACTTTCCTGTTGGCTTCAAGTGTCGATCAGCCATACATATCCTGCGTCTCTCGGCGGTTGCGGCAGCATTGGTTGGCCTTGTCGGCGCCCAATGCCGAAGCGGATCGTATCAATGTGCCCGGTGTGCCTGGCAGGATACGTCTGACGGCGATCAGGCATGGCTTTGCGCGGACATTGTCAGTCATCCCATCTAAGAATTCCTTCCCACGTCCCCAGAGGCTCTACTAGTTCTGTCCCTTGCCTCAGTGACGCCTCAATGGCAGTTATATGGCTACCACCCTTTCTTTTACGTCTCCCGTGGTTCTTTAGTTATATTCCTTGCAGTGCACTATGGTACCTTGGCACTTTACTAACGTCTATGAAAAATAGCAAGTCTGTAACACCTCTGGCCAATGGGTCACGACCCACTGCTGCCGCTGCACGGGTCAATATTCGTGGTGTAGACAGACTGGTGATAATTTCATGTGCAGCTAGACGTGGTTACTTATATCCTTTAAGGGGGTTTGAGCTGCTATTACAGGATCTGCTGTCCAATGGGATTGAGCGTGATGAGAGAGAGTTAAAGAAAAAATTGACTGGTGTCGAAGAGTGATGACATCGACGGAATTAGTTGTGATCCCAGGAGAAGTTTACCGAACATATACGGCCTCACTTAGTGCAACACCTTGGTAACTGGCTCATTTGGGGCAAAGTATACACAATCTTCGCATTTCTCTGTGTACTTCCGAATCTTCAGAATCTTGAGTCCTGTCTCGTCAAGTAGGGTTTCGCATTCAGTCTGTGATCGCTCCATCGCAGCTAAACATGTCATTATCGCCATATCCAGTTGGGCTGCTCTCCATGGGACACCACGCTCGGGGAGTACCATCTCGATGACTAGAAGTACTGGCTCTTCGGCCATTCCAGTTTTCATGTTTTCCAGGATCTCCTTGCATTTGCCGTTGGGCCAGTCGCTAAGGATGTTCCGAAGATAGTAGGCACGGCCGCCTTTGATAGGCTGTGGAGTGAAGAAGTCATGGACTTGCGCTTCGATGCCATCAAAGCCAGGCAGTGGATCCGCATTTACTTGCGATATGATGTGTGACTGCTCTTGGAGGATGATACGACCGGGGAGATCCGGAAATCGTTGCTTCAAAGCTATGCATTGCTGGCCCATTGCACCACAGACATCCAGGGAGAGAGGCGTAGACTCGGTAGTCCTCTAAACAAAGTTCTGTTCGAAATAAAATACGCCTAGGAATATCGGGAGGCCGTCGCGCTGAGCTGTCATCCAGGGCAGAAAATATTCCAAATGTTCGGGATGGTTTTGTAGCCAGGGGAAAGGAGGTTGTTCAGTCTGATGACAAGGATACCAAGGGCAATGGTTTGGATTGGTGGGATTAGCATAGTCATTTTCGTGTAGAAGTTTGAGCAATGTCATAAACGAAGGAGATATCGTTTCAAAGCCCTCGGAATATTAGTATCAGGTCCATAGCTTTCAGAAAGCTTTACTGACCTACTCACAAATAACCGATGCCAGCCTATCCTCCCTGCGTTGCCATAGCCTTTGTGGCATTGTTAGAACAGTAGTTATTTTCGTCTCGCTACGAGACCATCCCATATGACTGGTAGCAGCGTAACAGCCAATGTAAGCAATTTCGAATCGGTTAGAACTATCTCAGAGACTATAGTTCAAACTCTGTTGATCACTATCACTAATCCGACGTCACGACTTACCTTACGACCCAACACAATGTCACTCGGTATTCCCGACGCAGTCGGCACTACCGGTAGTCTGGGTACTCTGGGTAGTCTTATCGGCACGGCACCGACTAACAGCACGCCTGTTGGCAATATCTGCTTTACGCGCTTGCCACTTCATCAAGACTAGGCTCTTATTATTGAGGTTATGGCTGCGCCTACGGCGGTGGCTGTAACATGCAGACGTCCACTGAGGACGAGTTGTTGGCCCACCTTAAGGACCACGACACTCGACCGGCTGCAGACGCCGGCAATGCCCTGGGGGGGAAACCATATGCTTTTGGCCTGGCTGTCGTAGACAGTAAAAACCACACTCCTTCAAGAGTAATGTCGGACGAGGAATCTGTCGCCACCAGACCAGAGCCAAGATCGATGCAGAAACGGCGTAAATGGTTAGTCCTTACGGGTTTCCATCCATATAGCTGTGAAGAAGCAGGCTAGTGGAAAAGGAACGGCAAGAAGGGTGGCATGGGCAGAGCGAGAGAACGCCCTGTTCCTCGTCCTTGAGGAGCGCAACCCTCAGGGAATCGACTTTGTCCAGTAGGTACCACCATCCATGCTTAGACAGCTAGGGCCTCACTAACTTTCTAGGGCATCTCCGAATATTATCACTCAACAGGTTTCGAGCGCGTGGAATCTATCAAGCTATGAGGCCAGGGGAACTCCGTCTTGCCACGCGCCGCGAGGCGTAACTATCTGGACTACTGGATCTCGAATCCGCCAGTAAAATATGTTCTACCTCATAAGAGATGACATATAAGAGTCATTGGAAGGGACACTAGGTAGGGTTAAAACTGGTCTGTATCTGGCAAGTAAGCGCTAATACTTCGTTTAAGGGGCATAACATATCGAACTGCAGCCTATGTAAACCTAGGTTCAGGTTATGAATAGTCTCTATACAATAGAACAGACGAAATATTAACCAGTCCCCACATTAGGTCGACCCCATCATCTTCACCATCTGCTGGAACATCTCCCTCCTCTCGTCATCCGCCTTCACGAACCTGTCCTTGACCATACCTACCGGGATCTCCTCCTTGCCCTTGGTCAAGGCGTCCCAGACCTCGTCGGTGAACTCGGCGAGCGGCATGCCGAAGTTCGTGTGGCCGCGGGCGCGCAGGTCCTCCTGGAGCTCGTGCAGCTCCGTCTGGACGGCGGGCGGCAGGATCTCGACGACGCGGACGTGTCTGCTGGCCTCATTGCTCCCGAGCTGTGCGCGCAGCGACCACAGCAGCGAGTGCAGCGCCGCCTTGGTGGCGCAGTAGTTGGCGCACCGCGGCAGCGGCACCACAGCGAGCCCGGACGTGACGGCGGCCAGGGCCGCGGGCCGCGGGGCCAGGGACTGCAGGTGCGGCAGCAGGTAAGTCGTCAGCGCCACGTACGACATGTAGTTGGTCGTCACCTCCTGCTGCACGCTCGCGAGGTCGATGGCTTCCGGTTTGGTGAAGTTCAGCGTCCGCTGGATGCCTGAGTTGAGGAACACGCAGTCAATGTCGGGGTACGTCTTGGTGATACTGTGATGATTTTAGTACTTCTCTAGTCGGGTGAGGGATTTCTGTGCCATTCGAGCAATGAAGGGGCAGGTCTCGATAGGAACGAGGGAGGGAGCGTTGTCAGGCGATGCAGGGAGTAGGGAGGGAGGAGCGGCGAGTAAGGATTGCCCGACTGACTTACTTCGCCACCCAATCCTTCATGCCGTCTAGGTTTGTGATGTCGAACTGTGAGGCCGCAGCCTTGCTGGAGCCGTGTTTAGCCACGAAGGCGTCCAGTCTCTCCTTTCGCCGGCCGACGCCGATGACGAAGATGCCGTTCTCAATCATGCGCTCGGCTAGGGCCAGGCCGATGCCGGCCGTGCAGCCAATCATCAGGACGGTCTTGTACGGGAAAGACATATTGCTAATCTAACTAGATCGTCGGATGGAACGTTGCAAGACGAGGCGATTCTTGGATGAGTGTTCGAACTCTGGTGGAGCTTGGCGATGATGTCAAGACTTGGCAATCCGGTTTGTAGGCAAGGTGCTTCGATTGCAAGTCGTATGCCAATTGTGTGTACGTATCAGTTTTTGGAGAAGCAGAAATCCTTTTACTTATACCTCGTCAAGGGAAACTTAAGCTCGAATTATATGTGTAGACATCTTCGCCTCGACGACCAACACCTCCGCTTGCAACCGCATATGTCCGAATCGATTATGTGATTGGTCGAACATGCGGCTAGGCAATTGGACTAAATTAGCACCGCAGATATTCGCACTCCGAGATGTCTTTAATGCCGACATACACTACCGGCTGGGAGATATTAACCACCGTTATGCCGGCAGTGTAGCCAGCCTAGCAAGGAATACGTAGATAACCTTTGAAGGGCCGCTATAAAGAAGTGTTGGATTGAAAGCCATTCTCGTGGCTTTTTGGCAGCGCTCTAGACCATACGAGCAATTGTGGAACAACATGTAGGACTAAAAACGACGAGAGGCGTTAGGATTTAAGGATCTCTCTTAGAATGTGCCTGGCAACCGGCTTCAGGGGCTTAAAGCTTAATTCCATCGCTACTTCGTACGGGCCAGAACATAGTAATCCTGATTCGAAGTACTATCGAAATATCAAAAGGTCGGGTTTGCAATACTTAAGTCATTGTAATTTACAATAGCTTACATATCGCGATTATCGTCTCACAATTCCCCCTTTAGAGGCAAGAGTCGAGCCATAGCAAGGTATATCGAAAAGTTGCATTACCAGTGGCATATTATTTCCATAGTTTCACAGTTAGGCTGATCGCGGAGGAAAGGTTGCACAGAGTGTGAAAAGTGCAAATTGTCATGGATAGTTTGGGCTCTAGAGAGCGGCGGCTAGAAAGCTCTATATATAGTGTGGGAGCCCCGGAACAACGTTGTTGTGGAGCGTCTCCAGTTCCCTGGGGCTTGATGACTAAGCAAGTGGCCCGTATTCTGCGACACATAGGGTAACGGTTAAGGATCTATTAAATATATATACATATATTAGACGGGCCTGGGACAGTTAAGCAGGTGCTCTTTGAATTCTTAAGTCGGGAAATTCAAAGTTAAACACGCTGTCACTCACACTCTTAGTACGCCTAAGGAGGTTCAAACAGATGTTTGAGAACTAACCAACCTCTATATTTCCTAAGAACTGTTCCAATGCAGGCTTTAAACTTTCCATATGAACCGAACATAGGTCTTTCAATATCAATCGTTAGCGCGACCGTATTTACATTCCAAATGTCATGACATTTGAAGCAAATTTCAGGAGCTTCCAGAATGATCGGAGTCTAGTCCAGTATGTCAGAGACTGCGCCTCTGCCTAGACTAAAGCGTGACTATTAGGCACCCTGCAACCAATACAGGTGCCTCCATGGAGTGATCTCTAGAAGAAGCATCCTAGCTCTACGTTGGATCATCGCATAAGCGCACTAGGCAGCGCATAGTCGAAATGATAGAGACGCATTAGGAGTATGGGCAAGGGAGTCACATTCAACTGATCTCAAGACACGTACTCCTCAGGTGGTCACAAAGAGGGGTGTTATATTTTTTATTTTTTCGAGGCCTTGCGAGATTTGGAGACCCAAGTCCGCCAGTCTAATAATACCTATTGGAAGCAAGAGTATCAGCGAATGCAGTCAACAAAGCATTAAAGGCTGGGGAGAGAGAATAACACTTAGTCTCCCATCTCTGCTCACAGCGCCTATCTTCGCATTCCAGGTCTAGGCCGTTATCATTTCGACAGACCCTGTTACACACATATATCAAATGTCAAACTTCTTGAGGTCGACATATCCCAGATTCGTCAAACGGGGGCAACCCAACATCTTTACAGTCGAGGGGTATTTAAGTTTCATGCATCCTAAACTCCTCATATCCTCTCGTCCGTCAGCAACTGCGACGACTTCGACCTCTCTACCCCACCTCTCCAGTCTCCATGACAAGCCACTACTCCAGAGAGCACCAGCGGCGTCCAGCATTCTGATATGCCCGCGCAGCAGTCGCACCACCCTCGGATTTTCGTTTTTGGCGGCCTCGTACGCCTCCTTGTAGGTGTTGACGCCACAGAACCCGAACTCGTCCAGCACTAGCACGTCTTCAACGTGGGGCGGTATCACTGGGTATTTCAGAGACAAGGGCGCCACGTATAGCTGCCGGAGGCCCGGCAGGATGCGCACGAGGTCCGCGGGCGTCTCGAAGCGCGGACCCGCTAGTCCCGGAGCCTCCGAGCTTCCTCCATCGCCCGCATCCGGCGACAGTGACGGCACGCGGACGGCGAGGCGCCGGACCCGCGGCGCCCAGGGTGCGTCGCGGAGCGCCCCGGTCAGCCTTAGGGCAGACTCTGCGCGGACGTACAGTAGGTCCGTTTCCCAGTTCGCGAGGAACCGGCCGCTCCGCACGACGCTGCTGGTACCCGGAAATCTAAGCTTGATGTGCTCGTAGCGCCGCATGCAGATCTGGGCGATGGCCCAGGCCTCGCGGTTGATGAGGGGAACTCTCGGAAACAAGGGCGAGCTACTCTCCTCTGGTGCCCTAGTGTCGAGGTTGAAGTCCCCTCTCCTCGCTACGTCGTATGTCTCCAGGGCTTGTGCATTGTATAGCGTACGTCCATACCACCTGTCCCTCATAGTGTGCAGGGACAGATGTTGTAGCCAATTGCCGCGTTGAACAAATGAATGCGTGCAAAATGGGCAGGAGAGACGGATTGCTCCGTGGACGCACCTACATACACGAAGAGGCGTAAGTAATGTGTCTACCATGCCCACGTATATCTGTAGACGAGTACTCGGGTAGTTAGGCAAACAGAAGGTTGCTTTCTACCTCGAGGGTAACTCGAAGTTTTAGATGCTTTATGAGCACATACCCTATGTGGCGTATCAGATGTTCCTCCCTCTTGAATGCTTGCTTCGAGGAACAATCGGGATGCCAGCACTTGTGTTCCACAAGGGAGTGGACGCAAGGCGGAGGCAAGACATGGTCGAAAAAATAGTGCTCCCAGATCAAGAACCGGATCTCAGGGATCAGGTCACGAAAGAGGTTGAATGTCTGTATTTGTTGAGTTTCTTTCTTGAATATTTCGAGGTTAGCGTTCCCGCTGCCATTGCCGTTACGAAGCGCTGCTTTTTCGGCATTGTCTTGACTTGGAGACTAGGAAGGGTCTGCGAGCTCGGCCAGTGACTGTGGAACCGAAGGGCAGACATTCTCGTCACGAACCCAGCCAAGAACATTGGCGGGATCTAGGTAGAAGTCCTTTTGGGTTGACTTGGGGACCTGGACTGGCATATTTGGCATCCAGACCAGATGTTTGACGTGGACTGGCAGTCTGGAGAAAATATGAAAGGAAGCAGTAAGATTACAGCAGAGCCAAATCCCAAAATGCAGCGTGTTTTCTTTATATGCAGCCCCTCCCCTTCATCCCTTACCTCAGCTGTAAACATTGATCCGTAACCGACTTAACAGTCTGAGACAGATGACGCGCCATACTGATACAGAGTCAAACCTGTCACGTGATCTAATGTGATAGTATAAATATGCCCCCGACTGCGAGAATGATACACAGTAACCGGCAGCGGCAATAACGCTACCTTAAAACAGCAATATACCCCATAGAAGGTCAGATTCATTATATCTGATTGGTTACTTAAGGTCCATTTTGTAAGGGCACACATACCAAAAATGTAGCAACCGCTTATTATGTGTCATTCTCCTAGTCGGGGACATACAACTTTTGCTTGATACCAAAAGCCTTTAAAAATTTTTTCTTGGGCCATCAGGATCAGAACCACTTCCTGTAAATATCAGTCTTAATGCTTTGTAGTAATACACGAGTCGTTTCACCACCATATATTCTATCTCCCATCACAGCTAAATTCACCCTTTAGATATCTTTGACCAGGTCATGTTGTTTGCATAAGAAGGCTCTCGGCTCGGCTTTTGTGCCAATGAATGCAGTAGTGAACCGAACCACCAAGCTTGGCTTCATTAAGCCTAACTGTACCACAATCCGAACCCCTCTGAAATCGACAACTCAGGCTGAATGATCATCATTGAAGCATTGTGGCCGACTCCTCAAATGAGTTCGCTGGCGTGTGGGTATAGACCTTGGAAGCACGAAGACATCTCACGAAGATTAAAGGGTTTAGTTATTGCTACCACGCGCGACGCGCCGTCTCGGACCGAGCCGAGTGCTTCTTTTTGTGGCCGCGCCCGCTGCATTGACGACCTTCATCCGAAGCGGTACATTAAAAGCGGAACAAAATGGCCGGATATATATTTCGTTAGTGGATGATCGAATCTCTAAGAGCTTTTGGGCCTATATATAGCACAGTGGCCTAGGGGGACCTACAAACTTCTCCATGCTCCTAGGTATCCCCTATTAACAGTAACCTTAGTCATACCCCTAGACTTGCATACTTAGGTGGAAGACTTTGCACTGATAATTCGTTCGGCTGTATATCTAGTCTTACCATGTGTTATGTGGTTGAGGCAGTCGTAATGGTCAGAGAGGCCATGGATCAGAGCTTCTCATGCTACGATAAGCGAGATGGTTCAGTGCAAGCCAATATGAGCAAGACAATGGTCACGGGACGAGCACGGGAGGTCATGTGTCCTGGATCTGGTGGGCGATGTCACTCTGGTATCTACGGCAGAGCCGCGGGGCTAACGAGCCTAAAAGCGGAAGACCTTTAGTGCTGCTTGAGAATCGAGCCCGATTTCTCTTATAGCTTAATCCGGGCCGACCCCGAGTTTGACTAGCAAGCACACACTACCCCAGCGCTAATCAGAACATCTAACGGCATTATCCCTGCGATTATCATTGTCTTGTTGTTGAGATTAACTTTTCTCACCGCAGGAATACGGCACTGGCGGTCGCTGCCTTGAACCTTTAGTTTTAGACATAGGCAACGTGACCACTAGATGAAAAGGGGGCTAACCGTGTTAAGATAATATCAGAAAGCAAGAACAATCCAAGCTCCCGCGGAGGAGATAGTAGCGAGCTGGCTGAGGCAGGTAGACTACGCAAGAACCGTCATAGGCTCTCCTTATATGAGTTGAGGGCGACGATGACGAGAAGAAAGCACAGAGACTAGGTGTTCGCGAGCGTTCATGTATAACCTTAAAGCTGGGATGGGCGGAAGTTTAATCGTAACTCTATAGACGAGCCCTAACTCAGGCGAACCGTATATACGAGACACTTACCCCCGTGCTGGCAGCGCATCCCTCCCTCGTCTACTGGATAGATATCTCACCTATGGGGCAGAGGTTTTGTCAAACCTATACTCATACACGATGCGCTTTACCAGGACCATCAGCATACTGGCCGCTGCCTTGGCGGCTCGGAGGACGATCTGCTCTCCGATCGGAAACTACACTGGCGACGCTGACTCCTCGCTTTCCGACTTCGCCAATATGACTATGCCTGGAGTGCTGTACAACGGCATGTATACCCCCCTTAAATATATACCAGTGTCGTTCCCAGGCTTCTGGCGTGAAGAGATGTCAAACAAGTGGGTGTGTGGGAAATATTATAAATTCTTCTACGAGCTGTGGATCATCCAGGCACCACCGGAATGGTGGTTCGACGAGTAAGTCCGCATTTTCTGTTGCTTAGTCCGTAGCGCAGAACAGAGCCCCAAGAGAGCTACCATTCCACTTGCCCTTTCGAGCTTCCCTCTACCTATATTTGTATAGAAGAGGAACGGTGGAGATGGGGCGGGGGTTCCTACCGAGTGGATCTGTTCCAGCGCGCGCCTTCGTGAATTGATCATGAATGGATTTGATAGCATCTCCTACGCTGACTCTCGAATCGTGCAGGTACCAGGGCGACGATAAGAAGGCATGCAAAGACTGGGCTTTAGACATCCGCAAGCAGGCCGGGAGAAAGGCCCTACTTACATGGAAGGAGTGCTGGCGCATGGATAAGAAATACCCCAGCGGAGATGTAAACTGGCTACGTAAGTATAAGAAAGTCCCTAGAGTACTAGACCACTCTAGTAGCCCATTTGCTTCCTGCGGCGAACGGTTGCTGAACACCATCGTCTTCTTAGACATAAGGTTCCTCGCAACTGTTTTCTTTGATAATGAATTGTTCGAGGCGGCCATCTTCAACGCGCGCGACCCGCGCGGCGCTGCTGAACGCCCTACACCAGCGGTGCATTGCGCTTATGCCCGTAAACGGCATGGATGAGGGAGGTATTGCTAACTTTGTGGGATAAAAAGGGGTGAATTCAGCCGAAATAAAGCCAGGGCTGTAGTACAACCAGCAATTACGCCTTACAATCTCAAACGATATGAAATACAAGAACAAAGTATCTCTTCAGCTGCCACAAGGACACACAGTAACCGGCATCTGCGTTGTGGTATATGCTCTTGGAGAACTGGGAAGGTGCTAGCTAATCACACAATATAGATTCGACGTTCTATGGGGTATAATGCTATTTTTGGTTAGTGCACTTGTCGCTGCTGATTACTCTGTGCCCTCGCGGCAGCCGAGATATTTCTAGAGAGGTTTGTTAGATGTTGTACCATGAGACGGTAGAAATACGATCAGCGCCGCACAAGAACACAGCGCGTTGGGTTATTATGAGCGATAAAATTTTGTTAAGCCCTTCGTGACTACCTATCTACTTGCTTACTAGCCGCCGTCATCCACCAGATTGCTAAAGCCGCCCGAGCCGAGCGACGAGCGAAGTACCCATGAGCGACATTCTCGTCCCAAGCATGAGCGAGATGGCGTCCTCCGGCATGGTATTAACGATCGTTGGACCGAGGTGTAGACTTCGGCAAGAGAATGACAAAGCACAGCCACCAAGGGCATGCGCTCAATACGAGGCCACACTGCCAGAACTTCTGCGAACTAGAAACAAAACCAGTACCCCATCATTTTCCTTCGGGGTTCACCCCCCAAAACTCTGCATCCCCTTGCGAATAGAATGCCACCGTAATGCTGGCTCGAAACCCTTGTTGTAATGCGGGCGAAAACCAAATTACCCCGAATGCTGCTCGGGTAATACAGATTCCCTTGAACTCTGAATCCAAATCGATCAAAAACGGTCATTCTGTGCTGCAGTCGCGTCCGATCCATTCGTTACATGAGCCAGGAAGGGATCTACCGGCCCCGGGCAATGATCATGAAAAAGACAAAAAACGTAGGGAGCGTGCGGTCATAATTGCGTGAAAGTCGGGCCCAAACACCCTTTATGCTAAAGAGGCGCCACCCTTGCGTTTCTCAGCACTGGTAAGCACAAGCATAGCGGATCTCCGCTGGCCGTCAACGGCTTGCTCCGGTTTGTTCTCTTTCTGAGAACCGCCATTCTTGAAGACACTGGCAAAACTTCCGTCGCTCTCACAAGCGCTCGACAGACTGTCGACGCTCTTGCGTGACTTCTGACGTGAACTCGGGCGGTCCGAGCCGATGGCACCCCAGCTGCCGCTGGTCGAGGTTCGCGAACTAGCGAGGCTCGGCTCAGCATCACCAGACAGACTTCCTGAGCCGCTACGCCCGGAATCAGACTCGTTGTCGGTAAGCGGAGTGATAACCTCCTCAGCACTCTCAGAGACGGGGCTCATGCTTCCACAGCTGCTGCCAGTACCCTTGCGACGTTCCATGCCGGCCTTGACGAGGTTGTGGACGGCAGATCTGCGGGTCCGCGCGGCAAAGTTCTTGCTACCCTCATGTCTGGCAGTCGGCTTAGATCGAAGCTCCTCAAGCGCCGGGGGTCCACGGGGTTGACGAATGGGATGCTCGCCGGCACGGGCCTGGCCAGGTCCATAGCCTCCATTGCCCATCGGCGAAAGAGGGAATGAGGCCGATTTGGGACCGGGTGACTTTGGGGAATCGTCGGTTGCAAGGACGAGATGCTTGTTGTTTATTGAGGAAGCCTTCTTATGGCCTCGACGGAAGGCATTAGCCGACGGCGGCGGGAGTGGAGTCGGTTCGGCCGTCATCTCGACCTTCTTCGGAGGCGAGGTGGAACGGGCGGCAGGAGGTGTGTTCTCCGCGGGAGGAGGCGACACCTGGACACGAGGGGTGTTGCTGTTTTGAATGAAGCTGAAGTTCTGAGGAGTGGCGGGCGTCTGGTCCATATAGCCAATGTTGTTCGTCTGGTTGGCACCCTGATCAACATAGTAGGACTGTTGGCCAGTAACGGGGTCGTAGTACACGTAGACGTTCTGATGAGCTGGCATCGACGAAGCTACCGACTGCTGGAGAGTCTGCAATTGCTGTTGCTGTCGGTAGAGGTTCTGGAGTGCCATCTGTTGCTGCATCGAAGCGTGCCCGCTGATGTTCAGACCCTGAAACTGCTGAGCAGCAGCTTGAATGTTGAGTAGCTCCTGCTGCAGGCGCTGTTGCTGCTGGGCCAAGTACGTATTAGTCGCGACGAGCTGGGCGTACAAACCAGGGTCCATCTGATGTTGCACCTGCTCATCAATTTGAATTTCTGGAGGTGCCAAAATCTGTTCCGCTGTGTACTGTTGCTGACGGAGACTCATCGCCCCGTTGTAGCCCAGCTGTTGTTGCTGCTGCGGCTGCTGCTGCTGGTGCAGTTGTTGCTGGGTTGCCATACGAGGTAGAGAAGTCTTCGGTCCGTTATACATATTATCCTGGGCACCATACATACCGGCTGCCATGCCGTTTCTACCTTGCACGTGAGCGGGCGCGGCCGACGAGTGAGAGGGTGCAAAGGAAGTGGCAGTCGCGGTCTTCGGGGCCGTCCGAAGACCGGCAAGCAGGTGAGATCTACTCGTTCGCGGAGTGGGGACGCCGTTGTCGTTGCTGTTTGGCTGGTTGTTGATAGCGTCGAACGAGAGGGGCTTGATGTTCTGACCGCCAGCCCGACGGGAAGCCAAGCCCCCGGTGGGCATGCCCAAGCCGGTGGGTGCGGAGAAGCCGTTGTGAGACATTTGAGCAAGACCGCCGGTGTGCATGCTCATGTTGTAAAAGCGTAGTCTATCGCTGATGATGATCTATGCACCGAGGCACAGAGAGGATCACTGGTAGTAACTCGTTGAGAAGTGAAGATGGGTAGAAAGGAGTGGCTGATGGCCTCTGCAACAGATGGGCGACCAGGCGTGATATTACAACAGAGTATCGATAGAATAAGGAGGGGTATCCGAGACGTGTGTTGTTGATTAAAGCCGATGATATCGTTATTGTAATGCCGTTATTTGGATTGGTGTTCCGATGTGCAGGGTCTGACGACTTCCTGCTCTCTTCAAGGAGCGATTGATTCAAGGTTGATGTCGTGTCAAACGTGGTTTGCTAAGAGAAACCTCAAATCCAGCAGATCCAAGAAAACCGACCCAATGCGTTTAGAAAGCTGTGGACAAGAAACAGAAGATGATATGCCGAGGTTGATGAAACTGCGTATGTATGTATTTTCTGCTTTTTGAGGGGAGTATTAAGAAGAAACCCGAAAGTGGTCAAAATATGCTGATGATGTATGTCCTGAATGAAGGAGCGACAACGATGCGGTTAGGGAAGCTGCAAAAACGAGCTTGAGGAGATGTGGAGGGAAGGAAGATATCGAGGGTGGTCGAGCGATTGCTGGTTGTGATAAGCCTCCTTTGACCAGTACAGGCAGCCGTGCTATTGGCTGAATCAAGGTCCTCGAGATAGCAGTAGCTCTAGGCCACAAACGACAAAGACGAGCCGGAGAAGGTAAAGGATAGGTGGAAGTTCCTTGTCTAGACTCGGTCTGTGTAATCCTCGTACTTGTCTTTGTCTTTCAGGAAGATGACGAAGTTGTTAACCTAACCGACTCAATCTCCGCAAGGTTCGTTCTTTGTTATCCAGCACTTCCGGGCACAGTCCCAGCTGGTGAGGTAGCCAAGTACCTGGACCTTTCTTTTCCCCGAGCTTGTTGGTGGTGGAAAGGATATTATCAACTAGCTGCTCCCTTCCAACGCAGCCGTAAGCGTTCCCAGCAATCGTGGATCGAAGGGGCGATATTACGGGCAAGTATATGGTACGCGCGAAACGGGAAGGGAAAGAGGCGAATAGACCGCGTTGGGTCTCTTCAATGGAAATGAGAATCAAAGAGAAAATATACAATGATTAAAATGCCAAATGCCGCTGATGAATGGGTTGACTCTTTTTTCCAGAAACCGAACTTTGGCGCGGTTTGTTTTTTGGTCTTTACTTTCTTCCCTTCTCTCCCCTTGTCTTGTACGGCAGGGCGGTAATATGCGGTACAGGTGGCGGTGGTGCTCGTGGTGATGGTGGTGGTGGCACCTGTGGGGGATGTCTCGTGTCTGTCTCTACTTCTTTAAGAGAATGCGATGCTCTGCAATGTTCGGAATGGACAAGCCGGCTAGGAAGAAAAATAAGAATCGATCCAGAGACACACGCACACACACGCAAACACGCAACACTCTCGAAAGAGGCTATAGAGGAGTGAATAAAGGAAGGGCGGAATGGGTGGTGATGGGAGGAGGGAAGGGGAAAATGAAAGATGATGATAGGTAAAAGAAGAAGGGGAGAGCAAAACCTGCAGGCGAGACGAGACCACAAGGTCAGAAAGTGGATAAGTTAATTGTACACCAAAATGCAAATCAAAATTCACTGGAGGGAGGCTACAGACAGCCCTGAAGACCCTTGCAGAATCAGGTGAAATGGCATATACAGTGGTGATAAGACAGATAACACACTGTCAATGTGGGGTTTCACTGGCTTTCAGGTTCCCTGCAGGGGTGTTTAGCAGTAGTGGAAGAAATCGGAGACAGTACAACCAATCTGACCTTCCTCCCCATTATAACTGGAACCGAGGTACGTATCTCCATTAAGTCGGAACATTCAGTTAACAGAGATACATACCTACCTACCTACTTAAGTATGTCCCGTTTGGTAATGTTAGGTACAGGCATAGTAGATATTGATATAGGCCTAATACATCCATAAAAGCACATCCATTCATTCACATTACCGTAGGTAACAATAAGAACCTCTATCCCCGATTAACCAGACCACAGATGGCAATTCATTACCTAGCAATATCCCGCGACCATAATTCTCATTTTACGAGTGCAGTATGACGAAGGATTTAAAGGGGTTGGGTCTTCATATGACTTTGACGAACTATTACGCTACCGTGTGGCGGCCAACAATGGAACAGCGCATCCTACAGCAGCAGAACAGAGGAGAAGACCGAACGGTGCCCCGTGATTGGCCCATCGGCAGGACGCGAATTGCGTGCGTCAGAGGCACGAGGGATGAATAAGAGGAAAGAAGTCGGGCAGCTGCTGGGATTGGATGTGTGACAGCGAACCAGTGGGTGGATTTATGACTTTCGAGTGGCCAGATCCGTCGTATGGGGTGGGAGCTATGGCTGGCCAACCACGAGACCGCTCTTGTCTTTTCCAGGGGGCCGACAGGGGAAATTGCTGGGTTGCCGACAAGGGCGCGTTTGTGCTGCTGCACATCACAGCACTGAATACTGCCGACTGGCCCTTGATTAACTGTCTGTCTATCTGTCTATCAGGTGCTTATCTCGTCGTTGTCCTAGCTGCATCTTAATACCCATTTCTTTTGTATAGAAGCAAGGCGAGCTCTGCCTCATCAGTTCATCTGGCAATCCCATACTGATGACGCTCGCTCATTCAACTCAGCACAGACTCGGAGTAGCCCTGAGAACCAGCCATTCCCCCCTGAGACTTTTTGGTTGTACTACGTAAGGCAAACGTCTGTCTGTGCGCCTGGCTAGCCAAAGTTTGACATGTTTGGAACACGAGGGGTGGCGTCGATGCGTTCAAACGCCTCTCGGACTTCACCGGGTTTAACTAGCTCACCTTTGATTACTTACATAGGTAGGTGCTTAGATCCGGGCATTTCCTGATTCAAGCTGTGGCCTCTACATACGAGTGACAGCCCGTGAAGAGATTGATCTATTGATTCAGATGACCATTCGTGGTCATAGCCGAGCCAGGCAATCCCAGTGTTATTCACATACTTCGTAGGTCTATCGCAATACTTAGTACATAGGCATCGAAGCCTTCTTTACAGTAGGGAGGCTGGGACTGGGCTGGACTGGCAGACGTCATCCCATCCGTAAAGTAAGATTAACAACAACCTGCGACTACGGATGAACAAGGCAAGAATAAAGGCCTGTGTATGGTTTTGGCAATAATAAGCTCTGGCTATTTTAGTTTCCTTGCCCAGTCAAGGGAGAGGCGGCTCGAGCGCACCCGGACAGTCGGTGCTGCCAGCTCCAGAGTCCTAGTGGAAGAAAACGTGTTCGATGCTCGGCATGATGCCAAGTAGGTATGAATGGGTATAGGAGTGCTCCCTGGTGTTGTGAACTTACACATCCACAGCCAGAGAAGCCCAGCAGTCCCCGGATTCGATGGGAATTGATTTTATGCCAATCCTGGGGATCTGCGGTACCTGAAACAAACGGCCTTCGCGATGATCCGAGAGCTGAGCCGATCTCGCCGTGTGCGAACCTCGAGTCAAGAACTAGTCAAGCGCTAGTTTTCGTCATCCAGAACCGTTCAGTCCTGTACGATTCTCTACAACTTGCTATAAGACAGGCGGGTTACCATACAAGGGGTACGTTAAGAGGCACAGTGACGAGTAGACTCCCGACTATCGTCGCAGGAATAGCCCCATAAGTTCAAGTATAACATAAGTTCAAGGTGGCCCGACGAGGTCGTCTTTCATACTGAATCATATAGTACGAAGTAGTGGCAAAAAAACCGACACGAGTGGACTTACTGCAACTCAGGCCCCTCTCGAATTGATAGCTTACTTATGTATATCCCATATAATTTCTACCGAACTCTACATTTCAACCTCTCGTGGCAACAACCAGGCCTGCCGAGCAACTAACAGAAAGTACCCCTTGATACTGTATAGGCCACTCGCTTCCAGATCGACTCTTAGTAGTTCCCGATAATGTTAAGCATGACGGAACCATTGGATTATGCCTATTCGCATACAAATTTGTATGCGAGCTTACATCGACGCACAGTGGACCTGGTGGAGGGCACTAACAGAAAATTCCCCTGCGTACTGTGTATATCCCTCCGGAATTCTACAACACCTGGCTAGCGAACGGCGATCGGCATCATTGGTATTTTACAACCATCATTAAACACATAACGAGGGAATCGCATACGTTACTGGTTGCTGTGGTACTTGATACCTTCACTCCAACGGATTTCATCAATCAGCCATGGTCCCGTGGGCTTCTCCTGGCTGCATGGCTCCTTCAGGAACAGGCAGGTACTTAGAACTGCTCCGACACTCACCAGTGATCCGCCTACCGGATTTGGTGCTGCTAATTAAAAATATCTGAGACGAACCTCCGAAGTGCGGCTTGGCCGATTTGAGCATGGACTGCATGCGGACCCCCTGAAAACCCCCCAAACCGATTAAGCGGCTTCCCGAGTTGGGTTTTGTGCATCCCAAAAATCTGCAGTGGGGTGGGTATCGACATGCTGTTCTCCGTTTCACCATGAGGGAACACGGAGCCCCAAATTATCAACCAGTACGAAGTATAGTAAAACAGTTCATACCGATTATCGCAAGAAGTCCCCGATAAGGAAACATACAAATCATTTCTATTCCCCGGTTAGGACAAAACGGTTGATGCTCATGAACGTCATACGATTCGTATGCGTATGGGCATAGATACAGCCTCTGAAAAGTACCCGACTCTCCCAATCACGGTCTTTTTTAATCGCCTCGCCTCCATACCGTTTCGAGCTCCTAAGGCATAGGGCGTCTGATTATGTTGTTGATATTATCACCTACAACCTCCGGAGTACTGGATCCAACCAGGACGTATGTCTTGCATAACGATATATTTAACTTTAGACGGCGTCGTAAGCTGACAGAGCCTACTGATATGTCAGAAGCCTGCGGCTAATTGAGTCTTCCTATTCGATGCCAGCGGTGCCCCTCGCTCGGACTCGCGTCTAACCATGCTTGATGTCGCCTTCGGCACTGCAGCTCAGTACCTATCTCAGCAAGCTTGTCCGAATAGACGCGATTCCGTTGCTTCCAAGCGAACGTCCACTCTTTCATATGCATGCTTACTCCCTGAAAAGTCTCCCATTGCGATGGATCTACAGTGGTTGATGTGAACCTTGCTTTGGCTTAGGTGCCTGCGTTATGCGCCTTTAAGTCTCCCGGTTTGGGGGCAAATGCTGGCCAGTGAAGTTGTCTGCTTCAATCTTACTTATACTTCTCCATGTCGTCTCGAGGCTGAACCTATTTCGAACCCATTGGGCAAATGCTTGTCCAGTTTGCCGACTCATCAGTTCCGCGTAGGTACTACTGCTGCTGGTGAGTGGCGGCGTTGCAGGAGTGGAGTTGTCCACCTAAGGCAAGTACCTTGCACAGTATCCTCGTGATTACCTACCATCAGCACCTGCATGCGTTCTTGCAGCATGCAAGCCACGCTGCAAGCAAGCGGCGCTTAGCAAGTATTTGGTCAATGCAACGTGCTCAATTCGACCTCAAGCGCCGTTCCCCTCTCCTTGCGCGGCTTTCGATCTGCAGGCGGATCTCCCCCTGCGCTGTACGTGGCTCCAATTGAACCGGAGCCCATCCATCCATCTCTATCCGGCGATATGACTCGCCTCTATCCTGTCCCCGAGCAGGGGGACCTCCTCTTCGCTTGATGGCAGCCGTAGCGGCATGGCGAGCAGCTGTGGAGGAGCTACCTATGCCTACTAGGATTACCTCCCGTAGTAAGCGGTAATCACTCGGACCCTTGCTCAGTACGGACTGCGAGATCTACGGTAGCATCTCCGCAGGGTGCCGATTCCCGGTTAGGGCTCCGCTGCCGCCGGGCGCTTTGTCGGCTCCCCCTTGCCTTCCTCGATGTTACCTTCGAGAGACTATTGAAACCTGCGCGCCGTCGCACGGCAGGGCAAAGGAATCATGTGCTCAGTGCGTGCCGACCACGTGACCCCGAGGCTGACGGGAATGACAACTCTGCTTCGTATCTAAGGTAGGTGTGAGTTTCCAATTACTGCTAATACCAGGTCTGCACCATCCCATCAGAATCTTTTTCCCCGACCCATTTTCGCCTTCTAGTCCTAGGCCTCAAAGGGCTCCCGTCTCGTCCTTGCTGGAGTTCTATTGGGGGAAACTATTGTTGATTATTCCTCGTGATCTACGGCATTCAATATTGGAACTTCGAAACCTTCCACCCGCATTGCTGGATGGTTAACACATCATGGTCCCTTGGGTCCGGGTTCTCTCAGATTCGAACACCAACTAACCCCTGAAGGCCGGCTCACAGTCGGCACTTTCTTAACGCAGCGGCGCTTACAACATCGTCGATATGGGTTGTTATCAAAGGTATGTAAACCTACAAAGGTGGTGTAGTCGAGCTTCTATGTGTCATACTATCGAGACCGGCGGGCGATACAGACCAAACTTATATCCCCGCTACACGAGGCAAGTCGAGTTGCGGAAGCAGGATCACGAGCTATCGGTAGCGATTCGGATCCTTACGTTCCCTAGTAGACCACTCTATCAAGCCACCATGGAATATCAGACCTGTTTATGCATCCGTTAGCCCTTCCCTGCGCAACTCCAAACCCGCCGGTCGTGCGCCATTGGTAAGTCCTACCATAACGGCAGTGAAGCCATCAATTCGCAATCTCCTCGTGTCAATCATATTTATGAATATCCGACCCGAACTCTTGGAGGATCTTAAGCGTTACTAGGAGCAGTCTATCTTACTTAGAGCGTCTCTGCCGTTCAAGGAGGTCGTCGACGATAGTTGCGATATCTTCTAAGTAGAATGAGCATTATGATCGTATAAGCTGTTCAACTTGGGGTGAGTCTAAAGGCATTCCATAGCTTTTCCATCTCTTCCACCTTCTAGTACTGCCTGTATTCGTTGAGACTGTAGATATGCCTTCTGCTGCAATATGAGGATACCTGATGGTTACATTTAGGGGTCAGAGTATCGTCAGGGCTTGTCGGGCATTCACAGCAGAAAGAAGAAAGATCTAGAACACGGCTGATGTTCTATATACGACTTGAAGGCCTATGGGACTGTAGCAAACGGCCGATCTTCTGCTATGTGAGCATTTAAGGGGGAATGGGGGTCTCGACTCTTCTGATCCGTGACTGGTCGGCCGCAGTCTGAAAAGGGTGAGCTTCTCCAGGGTGTTTCGTACGGTTGTCCTCTCTCCTTGCTCTGGTGTAAGTTTTAAGGCAATCCCCCCCACCAACGGGCCACCTGTTTTTAAAGCCATCGCAACCACAACCCTTTAATTCAAATAATAACATCTTGATAACTATTTAATTAATTAACTTTATATTAACGTATAACGTCCTACATATATAAGCAAGCTACATATATAAGCGAGCCGTTTTTTAGCATTTCGTAATAAAAAATTCAAATAACTTAATAATAATATATTAAATTAATTTAAATTAAAAAAAGTCTTTTTTATTAAACGTATTTATAACTTTTTTATAAATACGCGTATTATATTTAAGCTTACTATAAACGCTATATATCCGTTTCTTAATTTTAACTCATTTACGACGATTATTACTAACTATTATCAACTGTATTTTTTTATAACCTTTTTTTTTCGGTTAAAAAAGGTTTGTTTTATATAATAAATATCACTTTTTTTAAAAAAAATAAAAAACCGTCTAGTTTTTAATCCTTTAACGTTTATTTAAAATATAATTTATTTTATACAAGGTTGAATAGGTTTAAGTCTTATTTTCCAGGTTAAGCCAAAAAAAAAAAATTTATTATACGATACAATTTGTACGATAAATATTATACCTAATAGTTTCGAATACGATAATTAATTAATAATTTTCGCAGTTAAAACAAATTAATATTTTAGTCTTATAAAGCCTTACTTTAAAGTCGATTGCTAGGCCTTTATAAGTACGTAATTTTTTAATTAATATCGGTTTAAGAAGTTTATATACGTAATTGTTAATAAGTTTCGATCCTGATAAACCTTATGCCCGCTAACTCTACGATTCGGCAAAGTTAAATAATATAATTTAAAAAATATTAAGCTTTATACGGTAAACTTTAAGGATAAACCTTAAAGATAAACTTTAACGGCAAACCTTAACTATATAACGTGCTACATAAGCACGTGCAATATATAAGTACGCGTAACACTTTTTAGCATTCTGCAGCAATAAATTTAAATAATTTAATAATAATATATTATATTAATTTAAATTAATCGGATTTTTTTAGCTAAATATATTTATAAACTTTTTATAAATACGCATATTATATCCGAGCTTGCCGTAAACGCTATATTTTCGTTCCTGATTTTAATCTTTTTGCGATAATTTTTTTTAGTTATTATTAGTTATATTTTTTTACTATCTCTTTTTTTTTGGGCTAGAAAAACTTATCCTTTTTATATAATAAATATTTTTCCTTCTTAAAAAGGTTTATTTTTAATCTTGCAACGTTTATTTAAAATATAATTCTTTTTGTATAATTAAACGTTTTCTTTCCGGAAAAAAGTAACTTTATATAATAATAATATATAACTTTTTGTTATAAAATTAATCGATTAAAGTATTTTTGTTAGTGAATAACCTTAATAATTTTTTTAAATTTTTTTTTTACAAATATTATTTTAATTTTATTATTTCACGATTTTTTTTAAAGGTTTTTGTAAAAAGTAAAATAAAACCGGCGAAGATTAACAAAAAAACGGTCGGCGTAAGTATAATTAAAAAAACTTTTAATTCGAAAAAAACGTTATTAAAATCGAATAAAATAAGCCTAATTTTTGAAAATTTAAATTTAATATTATCGGACGTTATAATAACTTGGAATGTATCGTAAAAGCCGGCAAGGAAATCCTTTAAAGTAATATAGGTATAATAACGTCGTATTAAGTTTTCGATATAACGCGAATAAATACGTTTAAAAAAAATAAGATATAACGTACTATATAAGCTAACCGAATACACAAGCGAACTGAATGGATTTTAATACGTCGCAATAACTAATTTAAATAACTTCACCATAATATATTAAATTAATTAGAATTAAACGTATTTTTTATCGCAAACTGTATATATAATTTTAGGACAAATGTACGCATTATATCAAGGCTTATCGCGGACGTTATATTATTATTCCTTCCTATTAATCTATATGCAACCGATTAACTCCGAACGCATCTAAGTTAATATTACCCCCATTCCGCAAAAATTAAAGCCGACCGACTAGATACCTATTTTCGACCGAATTTCCAACCCATATACGCAAACGTTTTTTGTCCGGCTTTAATACGTAGAAGATAGTCGTAAAATACGTCGTATTAAAAAGGTGAAAAGGCGCATTATAAGGCTGCCAGGCAAGGCTGTAAGGCTTTGTTTTAAGGCGCGTCGGAAAGGCGTATCGCGGTATTATAAAACTTATCAAAACAATAATTTAACCTTACGTATATAAATTATTAAAATAAAGAATTCCAATTAAAAAAAATACTTATTATATACGATAAACAAAGTTTTTAAACGTCAAAAAAGGTAATAATAGAAATGCGTTATTAATAGCTGTTAATAATAGCCGTCGTATATAAATTAAAAGAAAGGAATAGCAATATAACGCCCGCAACAAGCCTTGATATAATGCGTACATTTATCCTAAAGCTATATATACTATTAGCGACAAAAAATACAGTTAATTTAAATTAAATTGATCTGTTATTAGTTAAGTTATTTAGATTAGTTGTCGCGACGTATTAAAATCCATTCGGTTCGCTTATGTATTCGGTTCGCTTGTGTAGTACGTTATTAAAAAGTTAAAACCGATACAAAAAATGTACGGATATATAAAACGTAATAATATTATTATTAACGTAATATTTTTCGAATTTTATTAAATAATAACTTTCGTAATTATCAAAAATAAAAAAACATTTCGAACTTTTTATATACGTCTGACTATATTTATTAAAATGCTAAATTTATTTAAAATTTAATCTATTTATTATTTAGCTATTATTATTTAATACGATTTTTTAATCGGTTATTAATAATAAGTTATTACGGTATTATAATTCAAAATAAACCTTTTTATTATAATAATAAATAATGGTATAATTTAACTCTAAAAATTAATAACTTAAATAATTATAACTTATTCTTTATTTTTTATTACGCTCATTTATGTTTTTTACGTTTTTCGGTATTAATAATTATTATACCCGTTATTATAAAAATCTTGTTAAAAATTGAATTTCGTCGAAATTATAAATATCTTTTTTATAATATTATATTTCGCAATTATAACCCGAATAAATTCGAATTACTTACGAAATATTTTTAGATTTTCGGATAAAATCCGTTAATAATTAAATTTTCGATTTAAACGCGTTTAAAACATTTTTTGCCGTTTAATAAAATTCGACGTCTAATTAATTTTAACGCGTTTTATAACGCGTTAGGTTAATAATATATTAATTATATTTTTAACGTATTAAAGCCTGATAGGAAATATTTACGTATTTAAAAAAGAATTTAGTCGATAATTAATTTCTTTTCGGTCGGTATTAATTTTTGCGAAAAAATAAGTAAAATCGGTTTAGGCGCCTTTACCGGTAATACGATATACTAAGATAAAAGATGGGACTTTATAAATGAAACTAAGCTTTTTATAATTAAGTTTATTTTCGTTTTTTTTATAAGGCGTTTATAATGTTGGTATTAAAATATGAGCAATTAAAGATATATAGTTAGAATAGTTAAAAAAGTATTGCGCATGTTTGTATGTTGCGCGTACTTATGTAAAACGTTATAAAAGGTTAGCATTTTTCTAGGCCTTCGTTAATTTTACGGTTCGATCGTTTTTATAATACTTTTTTAAATTACTTAAAATGTGATATTACGTAACTTCGGATACGTAATACTAGTAATTTATAGCCGTAGAATTATTATAAAAACTGTTTTATTAACGGTACAAAATTACCATAAAATTACCGGATGAACTAAAATTATCGATATTATTATCGATTTAAAAAATCTTTTTAAAATAATTAACTTTAGTTTTTAATTTTCGAATACGATTCAATATATAAAAATAACTGTAATAGATTTTTATAAAAACGTATGCCGGAAGGTTTAATAATTATAGCGGAATTATTAACGGAATTAAAAGGAAAATAATAACGAGTTTAAAAATTTTGAAATTTAAATTTTAAAACGATATAAGCTTGAAAATTACGAACGATAATTTGCTCGGCTATTTCGGATTACGAAAACCGCCCAGAACCTTAATAAGAATCGACGTAGATAAAAGCGGAACAAGGTAGTTTACGAAAGAAAGAAATATAATAAAGCCTAGAAATTAAAGTAGCAATCTATTATTTTATTCAATTTTGTCTACATGGTTACGTCTCCTTTAAAAAGAATAATTTATTTTATATAATTAAATTTTTCCTTCCAAAAAAACTAATTTTATATAAAAATAATATATAATTCTTTATTATAAAATTAACCGATTTCAATATTTTTGTTCGTAAGCTATTTTAATAATTTCTGAATTCTATTTTATAAATAACGTAACGTATTATACTACTAAACGGTTTAAATTAGTAAGCGGACCGTTTCTCAGGATTTTGCTACAATAAATCCAAATAATACAACTATAATATATAAAATTAAATTAATCGGAAATTTTTTTTTTGCTAAAAGTATTTATAGTTTTTTATAAGTCCGCGTCTTATATCTAAGCTTGCTGTAGATATTACATTTTCGTTTTTTAGTTTTAACATTTTTAAAACGATTATTTTTAACTGTTATTAATTATATATTTTTTTTACTACCTTCTTTTTTTCCGACCAGAGAAGCTCATCCCTTTTGGATAATAAATATTCTTTCTTTTTAAAAACGTTTATTCTTAATTTTCTAACGTTTGCTTAAAATATAATTCATTTCGCGTAATTAAAAAACCTTTTTCCGAAAAAGAATATTTTCGTATAAAAGTAATAAATTATATTTGATTTAACAATTAACCGATTTAATTATTTTTATAAGAGATCTTTTTTGATAATTTTTAAATCTTTTCTAAATAACGCTTTTACTTTATTACTTTAAGAATAATGTTAAAAGTTTTCGCAAACGGAAAAATAAAACTGGCGAAAATAAGAAAAGAAAATTTAATTAACGTAAATATAATTAAATAAAATTCTCATTTAGAAGAAACGTTATTAAAATTAAATAAAATAAAATTAGCTTTTGCGAATCTAGATTTAATATTATCGGACGTTATAGCAGCTTAAAACGTATCGTAAAAGCCGGCGAAATCTTTTTCTTTAACAACATAAGTATAATAACGTCGTATTAAGTTTTCTTTATATTACGAATAAACGCGATATAAAAAAAAGAAAATTACGTTAAAAAGTGAAAGTCGATACGAAAAATGTGCAGGTATATAAAACGTATTAATATCGTAATTAACGTTATATTTTTCGAATTTTATTAAATAATAACTTTCGTAACCGTTAAGAACCAAATTTTTTTTAAAATCTTTTATATACGTTCGAATATATTTATTAAAATGCTAGATTCGATTCAATTTAATTTACTTATTACATAATTATTATTATTTCCTATAACCTTTTATTTCTGTTATTAATAATAAATTATTACTGTATTAAAACCTAAAATACTTCTCTCCGTTATAATAATAAATAACGGTATAACTTAATTTTTATTTACTTATTATATTTATTTAAGTCTTTTACGTTTTTCGGCATTAATATTTATTATACTCGTTATTATAAAAAGCTTTATTAAAAATCTAGCTTTGTCGAAACTATATATATTCTTTTTTATAATGCCGGATTTTACGGTAATAACTTAAACAAACTCGAATTATTTATAAAGTATTTTCAAATTTCGGCTAAAACTGTTAATAATTAATTTTTCGATTTAACCGCATCTGAAACTTTTATTATTATTTAACAAATTTCGATATTTAATTAATTTTAACGTATTTCATACCGCGTTAAGTAAGTAATAAATTCGTTATATTTTCAATATACTAAAACAGAATGAAAAACGTTTACGTATTTAAATTAAAAATCTAATCGATAATTAATTCTTTTTCGGTTACCGTTAATTTCCGAGGAAAAGAAAATCGATTCGGATGTATTTATTATAATATGGGGCTTTTAAATTCGATAAAACAACTTTACATATAAAACTGAGTTTCGTGAAATTAAGTTTATTTTTTCTTATGTAATAAGCCGCTTTATATTATTGGTATTAAAAAATAAGCAATTAAAAATAAGTAATTAAAATATTTATAAAATTGATTCGGTTATTAATTTAAACCGTCCAATGGTATAGCACGTTGTTAGAGAAGCAAAGCAGGCCAGATGAATAAGCAAGCCGTTTTTTAACACTATATAAAAACAAATTTAAATTATTTTAATATAATATTTTAAATTAATTAAAATTAACCGGAATTTTTTACCAAACGTATTTATTACTTTCCTATACATATTATATTTGGGCTTATCATAAACGTTATATTTCCGTTTTTTTGTTTTAATTTTCTTACGATAATAACTTTTGGTCGTTATTAGGTTTAATATTGAATTATCTTTTTTAATTTTCGGCCAAAGGATTTATTCTTTTTAAATATTATTTCTTTTTCTTTTAAAAAACGTTTATTAAAAACGTAATTAATTTCGTATAATTAGCCGGCTTTTTGTTTAAAAAAGATTTTACATTAAAATATTCGATAACTTTTAATTTGAAACTTAACTATTTTAATAATTTTTATCGATTAGTTATTTTAATGATTTTCAATTCTGTTCTATAAATAATGTTTTTATTTTATTATTTTATAAATATTTTCAAAGATTTTCGTAATCGGAAAACGAATAGAATTAACAGAAATAAACGGGAAAACGGTGGATATAAATACAATTAGAGGGATTTTCAATCCGGAAACTTCTTATTAAAATCGAATGAAATAAATATAATTTTTACAAACTTAAATTTAATATTATCGAACGTTATAGCGGTTTAAATACGTTAAAAAACTCGAAAAAAATTTCTTTTATAAAATAAGTATAATGACGTCCTATTAAATTTTCGATATAAAATATATAAATACGTTTTAATACGGAAAAATAGAATACGTTAAAAGATTAAAGCCGATAAAAAGAATTAAGCAAATATATAAAACGTAATAATAGCGTTATTCGTATACTGTTTTCGAATTTTATCGAATAATAACTTGTATAACCGTTAAAAATTAAAAGAAAATTTCGATTTTTTCCTATATATTTATATATATTTAATAAAGAAATAAATTTATTTTAAACTTAACTCGTTCGTTATTTTATTATAATAATTTATATTAAATTCGTAATAAAGTAATATTTAATATTTTTAATATTATATTTTAAAGGTGTTTTTCAATTAGAATGATAACTAAAAATAAAGTTTAACTTTGAGAATTAATAATCTATACAACTATAATCTATATTCGAATTTCCTTTACGTTTATTTAAATTTTTATACTTTTTTTCAGAATTTATAATAAATATGTCCGATATTATAGAAAGTTTCAGTAAAAAATCCGTTTTGTCGAAATTATAAATATTGTTTAAAGCTAAGGAAGTGTAAAGGATTATGCGCATTACTAAGAAGACGCTAGCTATACTAAGTATTATTACTACGTAATTATTGTAATGTCTTTACGAAGAAGCCGTTATATAACTACTTGCTCGTTTCTCTTTTAAAGAAAGAAATAAGTTTTAAATTAGTTATTTATATATTTATATATATATTTTATTTTAACCTTATTATATTTTACAGGCTAAATTTTTTATTTCGATTAAACTGTAAAAAAACAGCGATATAATAACGACCACTTATAATATAACGTCGGTAACTTTAGTTATTAAATTTCCTTAAATTTTAAAACTTAAAGTTACTTTATTAAGATTTAAACGGCAAATTAATAAATACGAAAAGAAAACTTAAATATTAAATAACGATATTTATGGAGGATTTTTACGGCAGCATAACGGCGTTTATAACTAAATCGTAAGATTTAACAGTTAAGTGTTATATTATACGCCTTTAACGATAACGTAATAACTTCTTTTTATATATTTTCCGGGCTAGGTTTTATAAGGCAGAATAATATCTTTATTTTAAAAACTACGAAACTTTTAGCGCTTATAAATTATACGGCCTTAATAGACTTAAATATTAAAGAATTTAGGTTGTTTACCGTCGAGCAAGTTAAAACCGGACAAGAAAAAAGTTATTTAAAATCTGATTTAATTTAAAACACTAAAACAAAACATTTACGTAAATTTTACGATTTTTATAACTTAACTGGATATTATTTTTAAGGATTAAAAGTTTTCATTATCACCTTAAAAAATATATTTCGCGTTAACGTATATTATATTTAATTTGTTTACGAATATTTATTAAACAATATTAAAAGAATAATAAAACGGCGAATATTAAGATACAAAGTTAGCGTTATATTGACATCATAAATTGGTTTAATTTAAAACTACTTTTTAAAAATATTTTTAATGACGTATTATAATAATTTATCATTATTAACCTAAGAACTGATAAAATTTATTAACGATTTAACGAAAAAATAAATACGTTTTATTAATAATATAAATAAGCCTTTATTATATTTTCATAAATAAAAATATTATGTTTTTAATAAGCTGTTTTGTTAAATAGTTACATTTTTATATAATTAACCTTATATTTAATATTATTTCTGGTACATTTTAAAGATAATTATAAAAATGCCTTAAATAAAAAAAATATTTCGGGTCTTAACTTTAAAAGCTTCTATTCTGTTATAAATAATTCTTTTTTAAGACTCAGCGACTAATTTAAACTTCGTAACCGCCGTAAGCCCTAGGCTACGTAACGGATATAATTATACTTTACAAAAGCTCTTAAAAATGCTGTAAAAAGTTTACTTTAAATATCAAAAAATAACCTATAGCAATTTAAATACTGTAAAAACCATTTAATATAATAAATATATATCGAAAGTACATATATAATTATTACGTTAAAAAGAGTTATATACTTAATTTCTGCCTGACATAATATATGTTAATTATAATAAAAAGACTTTTTGTAAAAAGAATATATTATCTGAAAAAGCTTTCAATAAATACTAAGGTTTATATAAAATCTTTGCAGCATAGAAAATAATTTTATTACGTTTATAATACCTTTTAAAAATACGCCAAAAATTACTATATAAGGTTTCGCAGTTAAGTAAAATTAAAGATAAATTATAATATAATACGCCGCGAAACATTTTAAATAAAACTAAATACCTTGATTAAAATCCGGATTAAAATTAAAAACTTATTTAAGCGATTCTATATTAATATACGAATATATAACGTATTAAATCTGGATTATAAATTTATTTAAAATTACGAAATTAAAGGAAAATATCGTTACGTTATTAAAAGAAATAAAAAACCCGAAAATTACATTAAATCTTTTTATAATGTTAAAAATTAACTCCGTTATTCCTTATTTATAACATAAATAGAAATATTAAGCTCGCTAATTTAAAGAAAAAATGATAAAATATTATCTTCGTTATAACCGTAACGGTTATTATATTTATAATACCGAAAGAAAATAATAAAAAGCCTAGCTTAAAATAGAATTAAAAAATACGTATAAAGTATTATAGTAATTATGTCGATATATCTTTTAAAAAGAAAGTTATTAAAATACCGGAATATGTATTATATAAATATACAATATATCTATTTAAGGAAATGAAACCATTTTAAAGCCCACTTTAGTTATTTTTAATTTTTTTTAAACATAATAATAACTTAACCGGAGCTGTTATATCATTTACTTCGAACAAAAAAGCGCATTACGCTTTTATATCGATTATAAAAAACTTAATCGGATAACTTATAAAATTATATACCGTTTCCTTTAATATAAAAAATTCTAAATCGTTTAATAAATACTTATATATACACGAAACTAAATTTAAAAAATACGTATTACCGAATACGAATAAAGAATAAAAAATAAAAACCCGTTTTTAAAACGAAGTATAATTACTTCGAAAACTTAATAATACTGTTAAATTTTATAACGTTTTAGTTATATTTTAAACGTATATTATTAAACTTTTACAAGTTTAGTAAACTATCGTCATATCATTTATCTTAAAGATATATTAATAGATAACAAAAACCTAATAAAACATAAATAACATATTTATAAAATAATCGAAAAATTAAAAAAAAAAGTTTTACGTAAATATATATAAATATAAATTTCATATATCTCTAAATTTTTATGGGATTTTAAATCTCGCCGAACAATATTAAAATGGAAAAAGATTACGTTAAGGCTATTAAAACCTAGTAATTACTAAGAAGTATTTATAATATTAAAATTTTTTTAAGTTTTATAAAGTTTTATTGAAAATTTATAAAAAATATTTAAAGCATTAATAAATTACCTTTATAAAAATACCAAAAGCTTTCTATAATTATCCTTTCGAAAACAAGATAATATTTCAAATATTTTAAATAACCTTTATAACAAAAAAACATTATAATACGTTAGCCTATCGCTACTTATTCGCATTAAAATAAATGCGGTTGAAAAAATTATTAAAATAATTATATCGCAGCTTTATAAAAACCGTTAATACTTGATAATATTTAAATTCCGAAGAATAACGCTGAAAAGATTTTATTACGTTATTAAAAATAATTCTAATTTTTAAATTATTTATAATCTTTATTAAAATTATTACGCATTATTTTGATTTTAAAAATCTAAAATTAAAGTAAATAAACAATTTCATAATGATAAACTTTATTATTATATTCCGGTTAGGAAAGAATAACTTAATTAATATTTTATTACGAAATAATGAAAACGAAAAGGTTTAAAAAAATATTTCGGAATAAAATAAAAAAGACATTGAATTAAAAAATGCCTTAACTAAATTTTAAAGTTATAAATATTTATTACTTTTTTAACAAATTTACGAATATCATATCAAAAATAAATATATAGAGGTCCGGAAATAAAGTAGCTAAAAGTATACTAGAAAAAGTAAGATATATACTTGCTGAAATTATAAATTACGAACTATTTATGTTATAATAATAAAGCGTTAATAATATTATTAAAACGGTATTATTATCGGAAAGACAACTTAATAATTACTTTAATTTTTAAGTTATATTAAAAAAATTAAGTTTATTATTAATAAAATTTAAAAAGTAAAACGTTTCAAAAAGTATAAAACGGATAAATAATTTTAACATATCGAAAATAAAAATATCATACTAAAATATAAAAAGATAATTTATATACTATATAATCCGAGCTTACGTAAAAAAACTTATAAATTAATACCGTAGTTTTCGTTGAACAAACTATCTCGGTATTACGAAAATATATAAACGATTCATTTAAAATTACGTTTAAAAAGCGTAAAAACAAAATATAAAGAATTATTTAAAACACTACTTAAAATATTAGAAATTTGAAATAACCTTGTATAGAGCTTATGAAAACCTTATTTCGTTATCGATTTTGAACTTTTTATTTTAAAAATTAATAAAACTTTTATTTTATATTTATTATTATTTATAAAATTATATACCGGGAAAAGTTATATCGTTGTTTTAATCGTAATGAATAGAATAACAGAATATACTTATTATATTATATTAATAATAAAGCTTACCATTAATAATTCTTTTGAAATAATGTGAAATTATATTTTTAATTTATCCTATACGCCTAACGGTTTAATTTTTAATTTAAATTCCTTATTTAAAAACAAATTTTAAATTCTTTTTATAATATATTTATATTTAACGTTTTATATTATTAAGCGTAACATATTAATAATCGCAATACCATTTGGTATTTTGCTATAATAAATTTAAATAACTTAATATTAATATATTGCAATAATATTTACCTTAATTAACTTAGTCCTTCCTGGCTCTTTTTTAAAGTTATTCAAGTACCGCTCCATAACGCTGAAAATTAACTAATTAAATCTCAAATTCCCGTAACAAGCTAGCAAGGCCTAAATATTAGTTTTAAAAAATAAGTTTCGTTTTTTGCATTTGTTTTTTTTTAAAAAGCGAAAATTTGTAATAATTTAATAACGTAACGTTACCTGCAGTTATATTTATATTATTACAATTTCGTACGTTATAGCTTATTATTAATAATAATTTGGTTTTAATTAAACCCCATTTATTATTTTTAAACTTTAAAGAGTTTATTAATTAAAGCCCGAATACGTTACGTTATTATTTTCTTTTTCAGAATACTATAAATTCGAATTTTCTTAATTTTACCGCGTAATTTAAAAAAAATAGAATATACGTATATATACGATAACATTTGGCAAAACCGACGAACGGATATAAAATTCGAAAACTTTATTCGTAACTGAATTTTTACCGACGATTTGATCGATTATACGGTTTAATTATTTAAATTTATTATTTAATTAAAATATTACAAAAATAACGAATACGAAATAAGTTAATAATATATAAACGTTAGTAAAAGTTTATAATTTTTATTAATTGAAATCCTTTTACACGTAAATATTATAATATATTATATAATAAAAATATTATTTTTATAAAACGGTTTAAACTCCGCCGTCTGCCGAAAAATTTATTTTTCGATATTAATATAGTTCATATTACTTTAAACAAAAATTAACAATTTATAAAAACGTCAATTTTTAATTAATTTAAATTTTTAAATTAAGTAATTATATATTTAAAGAAAAAGTATCCGTTACATAGGGCGAAATTAAAAATAAAACGGCCCCTTAATAATAACGACCGGGACGTTTTTACGTATCCGTTTTTTATAATCCTAATTATTATAATTAAGATGATTTCTAAGGTTAATGGTAATTATTTAACCCGTTTATTAAATAAGTTTTTATAATTTTCGAGTATATTATAAAACAGAATTAATATATTAAAAAAAATATTTACGATAATCATTATATATTAAATATAAATATAAACCGAATATTAAAGAACGTTAAAATAAATTACGTTATATAACTAAATATTACACAACGGTATTATATTTTAATACGATAATTTTAATATTTAAAATTATATTCGTTATATAACGTTATATTATAATATCGTTATACGGAATAATATTACCATTTTTATTTTTTATTATAACCGTATCCCCCCCCAAAAAATTTATATTCCGTTTTAATTAATATTATAAAAAAGAAAATTCACAAACGCTATAAGAATATTTAATACCGCTTAAAATTGTTTTATTAATTCGTAATTAATATTATCCGAACTTTATTTTTTCATTTTATTAATACGTTTTATAAATATAATAAATAAAAGTTTCCTAAGTTTTGAAATTAAAGCGTATACCGTAGAATAAACGCCATTTAATTTTATTACGTATAATTAACGAAAACCAAAATGTTATTAACGGTATTTATAACGTTTATCGGATTTCTTTTTAAATAATATATAAATTTAAAAAAAAAAGGAATTTTATCCGTTTTCGAACCGCCTTTATTTTATCCTTAAAGAGTAAAAAAGAATTAATTATATACGAAAAATATAAGCTAATTACATTAAAAACCCCGATTTATATAATAAAAAACGATAGATTTTTTCTATTTTCGATTTTTTATATATATATAAATAAACCTTTTGCTTATATTTATACGTACTAATTAACTTAATAATATAAACGAAATATATATAACGTAAATCACTTTAAAAATAAACCGTTAATTTTTAAATAAAATAACGTTTTAAATAAGCAAGCTGCGTAAATAAGCAAACTGCGCGATTTTTTCAACTTTTTTACTATCTAAAGTCAGTTATTTATTTCTTAATATTATCTTTATAAAGCGGCTTATTAAAAAGCTAAAATAAACTTAATTATTTAAGTTAAAAAAAGATTTTAAACATTTTTTATATTAAGCTTAGTTTTATATATACGGTTATATATTTTACTTTAAGATTCCGATATAATAACAAACTTACCCGACCTAATACCGGACCTAATTCGCGAAAATTAACGCCGACTGAAAGAAAATTCATTATTAACCGTATTTTCGACCTTAATACGTAAACTTTTTTTATCCGGCTTTAATACGTTAAAGATATAGCTAATATATTGCTTATTTAATACGTTATACGACAAGTTAAAATTAGATAAGCGTGAAATTCTATTAAATAGAAATAAAATTTTTAAACGGGTTTAAATTAAAAAATCGATTATTAACAAGTTTTATCCAAAAATCAAGAAATATTTCGTAAATGGTTCGAACTTATTCGGGTTATAATTACGAAATATAATATGGTAAAAAAAGATATTTATAATTTTAACGAAACTAAATTTTTAATAAAGTGTTTTATAATAATAAATGTAATAATTATTAATATCGAAAAACGTAAAATATTTAAATAAACGTAATAAGGAAATAAATAATAGGTTATAACTATTTAAGTTATTAATTTTTAAAGTTAAGTTATGCCGTTATTTATTATTATAACGAGAAAAGTTTATTTTAAAATTTGGTGCCGTAATGATTTATTATTAACAGCCGATTAGAAAATTGTATTAAATAATAAGAATTAATAATAAATGAATTAGGTTTTAAAAAAATCCAGCATTTTGATAAATATATTCGGTCGCGTACGAAATATTTAAAGGTTTTTTTATGCTTAACGGTTACGAAAGTTATTATTTAATAAAATTTGGAAAATATTACGTAAATTATCATATTATTACGTTTTGTATATCCGCGTATTTTTCGTATCGGCTTTAGTTTTTTAACGCATTTAAAAATTTTTTTAAACGCATTTATTTATTATATATCGAAAATTTAATATGACGTTATTATTTTTATATTATTAAAGAAGATTTTCTTACCGGCTTTTACGACGCGTTTTAAGTTATTATAACGTCAGATAATTTTAAATCTGGATTTGCAAAGTTTGTTTTATTTTATCCGATTTTAATAACGTTTTTTTCCATTAAAGGTTTCTTTAATTATATTTCCGCCGACCGTTTTTTTGTTAACTTCCGCCGGTTCCATGTTACCTTTTACGAAAATTCTTAAAAATATCCGTAAAGTAACAAAATAAGAACGATATTTGTAAAAGGCTGGTTAAAAATTATTAAGTTAATGTATTAAAAGAAAATATTTAAATCGATTAATTTTATAATAAAAGGTAATATATTATTATTATATATAACCGCTTTTTTCGCGGGAAAAACGTTTAATTACACAACATAAATTATATTCTAAACAAATATCGTAAAATTAAAAATAATTTTTTTTTAAAATATTTTTTTTATTATATAAAAAGAATAAACCTTTTTAGCTTAAAAAAAGGTAATAAAAAATTGTAGCTAATAATAGCTGAAAAAGGTTATTATAAAAGGGTTACGATTAAAGAACGGAAATATAACGTTTACGGTAAGCTCGGATATAATGCGCGTATTTATAAAGAAGTTATAAAGACGTTTAACGAAAAAGAATTTAATTAATTTGAATTAAGGGGATATATTATTATTAAATTAATTAAATTTATTGTTATAAGCTGCCAAAAATTGCGCAGTTTGCTTGTTCGCGTAGCTCTCTTATTTAATACGTTTTCAAAATTATATGAAGAGTTGCTAAAGTTTTATTTAGTTATAACTTTTTTCATATATATAAAATTCGAATATTTACGTTATTTCTGCAGAAATTACGCGTTAAATACAAATTATTTGCAAAAGAAAACGTTTAATATATACGGAATTATCGAAAATATTTCGATTAAGGAATTTTCTTTTAAAAACGTAATTTATCGAATTTATAAAATATATATATTTGCAGTTAATTGTTGCCGAGTTCGAAATTATTTCGCGCTATATAATTTTTAAAATATTTTGATTAAGTAAAATAAATAAAGAAAATACTATAAGGATTTAATTAAGATACGTTAATAAATAAAGATTTATCCGACGAAAATCTTTTTATCGTTATTTATTAATAATGAGTAATTTAATAGTATAAATCATATTACGAATAATTTATAAATATTTAATTTTTTAATTCGAAAATATAATTCATTTATATTATTTTTGAGCGATATATTTTAATTAGCCCGTATAAATTTAAGCCGTTTTATCCGATAATTATAAAAATGAAAATATTTTAACACGGTTAATGTTTTATGAAGCAATAACTTTTTCGACCCGAATATAAATAATAAATAACCGCTAAACAATTTCGTTTCCGTTTATAAAAAACTTCGATTTTATTACCGCTTTTTTTCTCTTTTTTTTTCTTTTTTTTCTTTTTTGAAAAAGTTAGATTTATTTATATCTTTTTTATATTATACGATATAATAACGTTAATTAAATTAAACGGTTAATATTAATATTTTAATTTATTATAAAGCCGGTTAATATAATGACAGTAAAAAGAAACTTTATTTTAGTTAAATATTACGTCTTATCGTATTAAATTAAATATTTATTAATTCGATGTTAGCAATAAATCTCGCTTTTATAGATTTTAAAGCAAAAATATGGAAAATATTTAATTGAAAAAGCAAATATTATAATCTATAACTTGCTATTAAATTCCGCCGTTCGAAAAAGGATATATATAACGTTAATATTATTATTTTTTCGAAATTCTTTTTTAATTAAATACCGTATTTTTTATAACGCAAATTTTATATTTATTATATTTTTTTTTTTGCAAAATAAACGTTACGGCTTTCGAAACTTTCGTACCGAAATTATTAAACATACTTATTTTTAACTTCGTAACTTTTAACTTTTAAAAAGATATTTATTTTAAATTAAAAAAATAGTTCAAAGGTTAAAAATATTTTAACGGTAAGATATAAAGCTATACAAATTAAATTTATCGATTTTAACAATATTATATTTACGAATAATAACGGAAATAAACTTAATTAATTAAATATAATAAAAAAAGAAAAGTTATTTATAAATAGCATTAATTTTCTCTAAAGAAAATGTGATTGTATAAACAAAATTAAATAAAATAATAGATTGCTATCTTAATTTCTAGGTTTCACTAAACCTATTCCTTTTATAGCTTTTATCCACGTCGATTTTTGTTAAAGTTCTAAGCGGTTTTCGTAATCCGGAATAGCCGGGCAAATTATCGCTTGTAATTTTTTAGCTTATATCGTTCCAAAATCGGAATTTCGAAATTTTTAAACTTATTATTTTTTTTTTTAATTTTGCTAATAATACTGTTATAATCGTTATATATTCCGGTATATACTTTTATGAAAATCGATTACTGTTATTTTCGTAAATTAAATCGTATCCGAAAATTAACAAACGAAATCGATCGTTTTAAGAAAAGTTTTCTGGATTAATAATAATATCGATAATTTTAGTTCGTTCGGTAATTTTATAATATTTGTAAACCGTTAATAAAACGATTATCGCAATAATCTTGCGGTTCTGGATTACCGGTATTACGTCTTTAGATTTGCGCGGCATAATATTTTAAGTAATTCGAAAAGTTATAAAAACGATCGAAATTGGCGAGGGCTTAAAAAATATACTAGCTTTTTATATATAGTTAAGGTTTACCGTTAAGATTTGCTTTTAAGGTTTGCTTTTAAGCTTTATTTTTAAAGTTTACCGTATAAAGCTTAATAATTTTTAATTTATATTAAGCCTGCCGAACTTAGTTAGTAAGTATAAGGATTATTAGGGTTAAAGCTTATCGGCAATCACGTATTAATCGGCTTTAAAGTAAGATTCTATAGAATTAAGATATTAATATATTCTAATCGTAAAAATTATTAATTAGTTATCGTATTTAAAAATATTAGGTATAATATTTATTGTACAAATTATATCGTATAATAATTTTCTATATATTTGGCTCAGCTTGGAAAATAAGGCTTAAATCTATGCGACCTTATATAAATAGCATTAATATAATTATTTAAAGAAATTTCAATAATAAATTTTTTTTAAAATAATTTGACTTTAAATAACTATAATATACTTTATAAATAAAAAGATTATAATTTTATGATATAAATTCTAAATAATTCGTTGAATATTTTTAATTAAAGTTATTTATTACCGTTTATATCGTTATTAATGAAACAAAATAACGATTTATTCGACAAAAACAAACTGTTAAAATAATTTTTCGCTTTCTTACTATTTTTAAGTTTTATTATACCTAATACGGAAATTTTACCAGAATTTTAATGTTTATAAACCTTTAAATTTAACGCAATTTTAATTAGCCGTACGTTATTGTTGTATTTTATGTTATAATTATATTATATAAAATTTCTATATTACAATAAATTAATATATAAATGATATCGTATTAATATATACATTTCATTTAGAAATAAGTTATTAGCTAATATTCTTACGTATTTTGTATTTTTTTTCCGTTCGTTTTACGCTTTTTTACTTATTATTATAATTTATATATTAATAACCCTTTTTATATCTTAGGACTTTAAAATTATTTTCTTTAAAAGCATAATATCCGGGTTAAAATCTTTTAGAAATTTCTATTCGGATCGTATAAAAATGCCTTATATTTTAGGACTACGTATAAACATTTTTTATTACGTTTTTATACGTAATTTGTATATTTATTATCCGTATAATCCCGTAAATTATGATATTTACAAAACGGTTACATAATATATATTTCCTCGTTAACCGGCGAGGTTTATAAAATTATAAACTCGTTTTCGTATCTTTTAAAAGGTATTCAATTTATATAGTCTTTTCGTTAAATTATGAAAACCGTAATTAACTTAATAATTTAATAATTTATAAAGCCGGTATAATTCGATATAATGTATATATAATTTGTTTTCAGGCCCTATTAATTAAAATAACCCGAACGGTATTATTAATATTTGTTATTTATATAAATATTTACCTTTCCGCGATTAAAATTTTTATCCGTAATATAAACTTTTTACAATATTACCGAATTCGAATATCGTTATTAATCGTACAATTTTCCTAATTAACATAAGTTAAATTTGGCGCCAAAACGTAAAATATTTATAACCTTTTAATTTTTTTAAAGTAATATAATTTTATAATATATAGCTAATATTAAAAATCGGTTACACATAATATATATTTTTCGTAAGAAACGTTTATTATTCAAAAATAATTAAATATCATTTAATTAGTATAAATTCACTTTAATTAAGACAAAACCGTAAATTATGTCATATTACGAATTATTTCGGCCACAGGTTTAATTAGTTACTGGATTAAGATTTTATTATTCGTTTTTAAAATTATTTATTAAAAGTAGGCTATTTATTAAATATAAATTATCCATTAAGCTTAAGTTCTTTATCGGAATCAAGCTATTTATAGGAGTTAAGTTAATTATTAGGGATAAGGTGCTTATCGAGAATATTTTTTATAAACTTAATTTATTTAGTTAGTATTTTAAAAGTTTCCGAGTTTATTTAAAATATACTATAGGCAGGATTTGAAAAAGTCCCTTTTAAGAAATCGTTAAGGCTATTTATATTTTACTACATTATAAAATAAATAAAAGTATATATTATAATAAAGTTTTAAATATTAAATGAAAAATAGTAACGAGTTAATAATTCTTATATTATATATAATAAAATATATAAAGGTATATAAAATAATAATAAATCTTTATTTAAGTAAATACTATTAATTATTTATTAAATAATTATAATAGGTTTATTTAGTATATATTTAATTAAATTAGTTTTATAAATTATATTAAATAACTTATAATAAAGGAATACTCTTTGTAATTTATATGCGGTTATTAATTTTTTTGTTTATAAATTATCGTTCTATTAAAAAAATATTAATTTAAGTTAGTATTGAATTACTTATACCAACTTAATTATTTATATATTTATAATTATATTAATTAATTTTGGATTTTTTATAACCTCTTTATAATTCGTAAACTTCGTTAATATATTTTATATTATTAAAAATATATATCTAAAAAGTATTTCATGTACGAACTTTACTTTATTTTATAGGTCTTATATTTTATATTCTTTATTTCTTATTTTTTTATTTTAATTAGTTAAAGATATTATTAATAAATGTATAATATCCTGAATTTACTTATATATTAATATTTGTTTTTTTGGCATTTAACATACGTGGCAATTGAAATAATACCATTACCGTTTAATGAAATAAAGTACAATAATTACGTTTAAAAGTTATATAGCAATCTAATAATATATATATATATATATATATATATATATATATAAATATATATACCGCCAAATTAGTATTTGATATGACTTATATTAATTACGGCGTTTAATCTTATAAGTTAATCTTATTTATATATATTGTTTTTTAAAACCTTATATTAACTAATAAATTATTTATAAATATTGTTAACGTACCATATAAACAAACGCAACGTATAAGTAAGCGCATACTTTTTTAGCCATTCTAACTATCTATCTGTAATCGTTCATTTTTTAATTCCAACATTATAAAACGCCTTACAAAAAAAATTAAACCTAACTATTTAGGCACAAAAATAAAACCCGAAATTAATTAAAAAATATTTAGTTTTATTTATACAATTTTATCTTTTATCTTAGCATACCGTTCTACTGATAAATACGCCCGAACCGATATTACTCTTAATTTACAAAAATTAACACTGATTAAAACAATTAATCATTAACCAAATCCTTAACCTAAATACGTAAATATCTTTTATTTAATTTATATATATTAAGAATATAGCTAATATACTACTTACTTAACGCGTTACGGAACGCGTTAGAATTTATTAAACGTCGAACTTTATTAAACGGTAAAACAAATTCCAAAGACTTTTAAGTCAGAAAATTAATTATTAACGGATTTTATTCGAAATTTTAAATATTTTATAAATAATTTAAACTTAGTCGAATTATAATTATAAAATATAGCATTACAAAAAAAGATATTTATAATTTTAACGTAACTAAATTCTTAATAAAGTTTTTTATAATAACGTGTTAGCAGTTATAGTGATCGAATATAGGTATCTGGCGTAATTGTTTTGAATTAGTTCTTTAAGTTTTAGAAAAGGATAAATCTAGTCCGTAGGTGATCGCCCTTATGTATACGATTAGTTAATAAAGGATTATTAGTAGATAAAGGCGTTTCTCAGGCAGTATTTTGCTACTTAATTTAAATAAAGCCTACTAGCCGACAGTATTTAAAAGTATTAATTAGCGATATACCTTTTTGCGTTAGGTAATTCCGGCTGCAAGTTCGAAAACTTTAAAATTAAATTTCAAAATAACTTATTTATATAAAAATTAAACTTTAATATTTATATATTATTTTCGAATATTCTTCGACTTTTCGAATAATCTTTTAAATTTCAACTCCCGTACGAATTGCTTAAAGTCCGTCTGATTAAATAAGTTTATAAACTCGTCGTCAGGGTTAATTTTATTTTTTATATATTAAAATTGATCTTGGTTACTTAAATTTTTTATCGTATATGATAATATTTATACTTTTTTAATTTATTTAAATATATTTATACTATTTCTTAAAATGGGAATAAAACCTTTAAATATAAGTTTTAATTTTATTAAAAAGTTTTTAATTTTTATAATTCTTATTTTAGATATTTTTACGTTTATATATTTTGTTTTTATAGTATATGTTATAATTATACTTTATAATTTTAAATTCAAAATATAAACGTTTTAATTATAAAGGATATAACGTATTACACTATTAAACGGTTCAAATCAGTAAGCGGACCGTTTCTTAGCATTTTATAATAATAAATCCGAATAATACAACTATAATATATTAAATCAATTTAAATTAATCGGATTTTCTTTTGTTAAACGTATTTATGATTTCTTTATAAATACGCGTATTATATCCGGGTTTGCCGTTAACGTTATATTTCCGTTTTTTAATTTTAACTTTTTTATAACGATAATCTTTAGTCGTTATTAGCTGTATTTTTTTATTACCCCCTTCTTTTATAATTAAAAAAGCTTATCCTTTTTATATAATAAATATTCTTCCTTTTTAAAAACGTTTATTTAAAATATGGTTCGTTTTACGCAATTAAACGTTTTTTTTCCGAAAAAAGACAATTTTGTATAAAAATAATAAGTTACTTTTTATTAAAAAGTTAACCTAATTGATAATTTTTATTAACGAATTACCTTAATAATTTTTAATTTTTTCTTATAGACAACGTTTTTATTTTATTACTTTATAGATATTTTCAAAGCTCCTTACGGATAAGGAACGAATAAAATTAGCAGAAATTAGTAAGAAAATAATCGGCGTAAATATAATTAAAGAAATCTCGAATTCGGAAAAAACTTTTTTAAAATTAAATAGAATAAAATTAACATTCTTAAATCCAGATTTGATATTATTAAACGTTATAGTAATTTTAAACGCGTTGTAAAAACCGGCAATAAAATCTTTTTTTATAATATAAATATAATATCGTTATATTAGATTTTCGATATATAATAAATAAGTACGTTTTAAAACAGAAAAATAAGATACGTTAAAAAGGTTAAAGCCGATACGAAAAGTGCGTAGGTAAATAAAGCGTAATAATGTCGTAATTAACGTAATATTTTTCGAATTTTATCGAATAATAGTTTTCGTAACCGTCGAAGATAAAAAACGTTTCGGGTTTTTCGTATGCGTCCGAATATATTTATTAAAATGTTAAATTCATTTCAAATTTAATTTAATTATTATTTAATTATTGTGGCTTAATATTAGTTTTTAATCGGCTACTCGTAATAAATTATTATAGTATTAAGGTTTAAGGTAAACCTTTTCCGTTATAATAATAAATAACGATATAACTTAACTTTAGAAATTAATAACTTAAATGATTATAATTTAAATTTCTTTTTGTTATATTTATTAAAATTTTAGTTTTGTTAAAGTTATAAATATCCTTTTTTACGATACCGTATTTTACGATAGTAACCCGAATAAGTTCGAATTATTTACGAAATATTTCTAGATTTTCGGATAAAACCCGTTAGTAATCGATTTTCCGATTTAAATGCGTTTGGAATTTCTTTTGCCGTTTAATAAATCTCGACGCCCAATTAACTTTACTACGGTACTTTTTTTATTTTTTAAATACGTATCGAAATATTTTTTAATATAAAGAATTATTTTATATAAATATCTTTTTTTTAATTTATCGTTTAAGTACGTAATTAAAGTTATGAACGTTTTTTAATATATAACCTTTATTATATTTGTTATAGTTTTATTATAATTCTTTTTTTATTAAATAAATCTTTTCGTATAAATACGTACGTTATATTTATTTAACTTTTTTATAAATATATATATTTTAATACTTATTTGGTGTTAATAAGGTATTTATAAACTTCTTTATTAAAAACGTAAAGTTATAAGCTTTACATAAAAATGTTTTTTTTAATTTTTATAAAAATTACTTTAAACCATGTTTTTTTTTAAGGTTTTTATAACTTTCTTTAAAAATAGGTCATTGTTCGTTATTATAAATAACTTATAAATAATGAATAATTTGCCTAAATTAATATTTTTTACATTTTTAATCGTAAAAATATTTTCGTATTTATCCTTTAACATATTAATTATTTGCTGGTAATTATAAATATTTCGAAGAACCTGATCGACATTCTCGTAATCTTTAAAAAAGTTATTATCGTTAACGTCTAGGACGAAAAGAAAATATATATAAGTCTTCATCGCTTTTTTCGCCCTTTTATATTAAAGCTAACTTTAATTTACGCATTAATTTAAAAACTTTATTTAAGGCCTTTAAGATATATAATTTAAGGACTATTTCTTTCGAACGTTCTTTTTTATTTTTAATTTACTCAATTTTCTAGTCCGTATCGTTTTTCGATATAACGTTATCGTCCTTATTTTTTATTCCGATACCTGTCTGCCTTTAACGGTATCTCAATTACTTTTATACGGGTTATAAAAGGGATTAAGTAATATTTTTAAAGTCGGAATAATTTTTAAATTTTTATAATTCTTTATAAATTATAGTATATAATATTATACGTAACTTACCGCCCTTTAATAGTTATGACTTATAATTATATATTCTTTATTAATTTAAAAACCTATTTTTTATAATTTAAATTATTAACTTTTTAATTTAGTTTTATAATTTTGTTAATTAAAATTATATACCTATTACTAGAAATTCGGAATTAATAATTATTTAACTTATATAGTTTAATAAATTCGAATACGTTTTTAAAATATTTGATTAATAACATACTTTCTATTATAAACTATCTAGTTTTATTAATTATATACGTTATCATATTTATTATTAAGTTTTAAAAATATATCGAGATTTCTATTTAAATTAAAATCGTATTAACGTTAACGTATTACACCATTAAACGGTCCAAACCAGTAAGCGGACCGTTTCTTAGCACTTCGTAACAACAAATCCAAATAATATAACTACAACATACTAAATCAATTCAAATTAATCGGATTCTTTTTCGCTAAACGTATTTATAACTTCTTTACAAATACGCGTATTATATCCGGGCTTACTGCAAACGCTATACTTTCGTTTTTTGGTTTCAACCTTTTTACGATAATTACCTTTAACCGTTATTAGCTACATTTTTTTACTACCCTTTTCTTTTTCGGCCAAAAAAACTTATCCCTTTTATATAATAAATATTCCTCCTTTTTAAAAACGTTTATTTTTAATTTTCCGACGTTTACTTAAAACGTAATTCGTTTCGCGTAATTAGGTATTTTTTTCTCGAAAAAAAAAACGATTTCGTACAAAAGTAATAAATTATTTTTATCAAAAAGTTAACCGATTCGACGATCCTTATTAACGAATTACCTTAATAATTTCTAATCTTTTTCTACAAATAACATCCTTACTTTATTGTTCATAAATATTTTTAAGGATCTTTACCAGCGGGAAACGAATAAAACCGGCGAAAGTTAGTAAGAAAATAATCGGCATAAATATAACTGGAAAATTTTTAAATTCGGAAAAAACGTTATTAAAATCGAATAAAATAAGGCCAACTTTTGTAAATTTAGATTTAATATTATCGGACGTTATAGTAGCTTTAAACGCGTTATAAAAGCCGGGAAGTAAATCTTTTTTAGTCATATAAATATAATAATGTCGCATTAAATCTTCGATATATAACGAATAAACGCGTTTTAAAATAAAAAACCAAGATATATTAAAAAATTAAAGCCGATACGAAAAATACGCGGGCATACAAAACGTAATAATATCTTAATTGGCGCAATATTTTTCGAATTCCATCGAATAATAACTTTCGTAACCGTTAAAAATAAAAAAACGTTTCGAACCTTTCGTACGCGTCCGAATATATTTATCAAAATTCTAAATCTATTTTATACCCAATTTATTTATTATTTAGCCATTATTATTTAATATAACCCTTTAATCGGTTACTGGTAATAAGTTATCGCGGTATTAAAACTTAAAATAATTTTTTCCCGCTATAATAATAAATAGCGGTATAGTCTAACCTCAGGAATTAATAACTTAAATAATTATAACCTATTCTTTATTTCTTTATTACGTTTATTTAAATTTTCTACGTTTTTCGGCATTAATATTTACCATACCCGTTACCATAAAAAGTTTTATTAAAAATTTAGTTTCGTCGAAATTATAAATATCCTTTTCTGCGATACCGTATTTTACGATAATAACCCGAACAAACTTAAACTACTTACGAAATATTTCTAAATTTTCGGATAAAATTCGTTAATAATTAATTTTCCAATTTAAATACGTTTAAATTTTTTTTGCCGTTTAATAAATTTTAACGCTTAATTAATTTAAACGCGTTTTATAACGCGTTAAATAAGTAATAAATTTGCTATATCTTTAACATATTAAAGCCGGATAAAAAACGCTTACGTATTTAAGTTAAAAATTTAATCGACAATCGATTTTTTTTCGGTTGCTGTTAATTTTTATAAGGAAGAAATAATATCGGTTCGGGCGTATTTATTATAATATCGGGCCTTTAAAGTCGTTAAAGTAACTTTATATGTAAAATTAAATTTTGTATAATTAAGTTTCGGGTCTCATTTTTTAACCTAAATAATTAAGTTCATTTTTCCTTACTTAATAAATCGTTCCATATTATTAGTATTAAAAAATAAGTAATTAAAGGTAAATAATTAAAATATTGGCAAAATTGGTCCGCTCACTGGTTTGGACCGTTCAATAGTATGGCACGTTATTTCATAAAAGCTAAATACTTTTTTCCGTAACTTCGTTTTAATACTGGTTATAAAAGCTAGAAGTTACCAATTTAATATCATTAATTACGCAAAATTTTTCGATTATACTTATACCAAATTCTCTATCTCCGTTTACGTATAAAATCTATACTTTTTTGCTTTTAATTACTTCCAAACGCTTAATTATTCGTATAATATAAACATATAAATTTTATTATACTTCGCTTTTAGTTTTAAACGAATAATATATTTAATCTTAATTAGTTTAATTTAGCCTACATTATACCAAATAACTTTTTTCTCGTATTATTTTCGTTATTAATAATTTATAAATAAATTTTTCCTATTTTGTTTTTCGTTATACGTTAAATAAAATAACGTTTTATTTCGTTAAGGTTTAAATTTATCACCGTATACCTTTTAATATTCCAAATTAATCGTTTTATATTAAAGTAATAAAAACGGTAATATTAAGAAATAATTTTCTTTATTACTTCGTCCGTTATACAAACTTTTTTATCCTTAAAAGCGTTAATAAACACCTTTTTTTAGTTACCGTCGTCCTTATTAAGTACCTACCTTAATACGTATCTTTATTAATAATTTTTATTGTTTATAAATTCCGATGTTTAAATAATAAGTTCCGGCTATTTTTAAAGTTATAAAAAAAGGGTTTCCGAAATATATTAATTGTTATTAACTAAAGTTCGTTTAAATTTACCAAAATATTTTAATCAAGTAATTCCTTTTTTAATAATATATTTTTTTAAAATACTTTTAAAGGAAAATCGTTAATATATAACGTATATTTTACCATAGTTTTGTTATTTTCTTTACGGGAACCCTTTAAAAATTATTTTATTATTCCGATAAAAGCAATAACGTCCCCCACATGCGAACGAGATACACAAGCGAGCAAGACACTTTTTGGCACCTCGCAACAACAAATTCAAATAACTTAACAATAACATATCGCATTAATTTAAATTAATCGGATTCTTCTTTGCCAAACGTATCTACAGCTTTTTTATAAGTACGCGCATTATATCCGGGTTTGCCGTAAACGTTATACTTCCGTTTTTTGGTCTTAACCTTTTTATAACGATTACTTCTAGCCGTTATTAATTAGATTTTTTTATTACCCCCTTTTTTTCGGCCAGAAAAGTTTATTTATTTTATATAATAAATATTCCTTCTTTTTAAAAACGTTTATTTTTAATTTTACGACGTTTGCTTAAAATATAATTCGTTTTGCGTAATTGGGTAACTTTTTCCCAAAAAGAAATATTTTCGTACAGAAATAATAAGTTATTTTTAATTAAAAAGTTAACCGATTTAATTATTTTTTATTTTAATAAATTACCTTATTAATTTTTAATTTTTTTTTATAAATAACGTTTTTATTTCGTTACTTCTTTAATATTTTTAAAAGTTTTCGCAGGCGGGGAACGAATGAAACCGGTAAAAGTTAACGGGAAAACGGTCGGCATAGGTATAATTAAAGGAACTTTTAATTCGGAAAGAATATTATTAAGATCGAATAAAATAAAACCAGCTTTTACGAATCCAGATTTGATATTATCGGACGTTATGGCAGCTTGGAACGCGTCGTAAAAGCCGGCGAGGAAATCTCTTTTAGCAATATAAGTATAATAACGTCGTATTAAGTTTTCGATATACCGTAAATAAACGTGTTTTAAAATAAAGAAACAAGATATATCAAAAGGTTAAAACCGATACGAAAAATACGTAAATATATAAAGCGTAATAATGTTATTATTAGCATAATACTTTTCGAATTCGATCGAATAATAACTTTCGTAGCAGTCGAAAATAAAAAAACGTTTCGAACTTTTCGTACGCGTCCGAATATGCTTATTAAAATACTGGATCCATTCGAAACTTAATTTATTTATCATCCAGTTATTATTACTTAATGCGATTTTTTAATCGGTTATTAAGAATAAATTATTGCGATATTAGGATTTAAAATAATTTTTTTTCCGTTATAATAATAAATAACAGTATAATCTAATTTTGGAAATTAATAATTTAAATAATTATAACCTATTTTTTATTTCCTTATTACGTTTATTTAAATCTTTTACGTTTTTTCGGCATTAATAATTACCATACCCGTTATAATAAAAAGCTTTATTAAAAATCTAGTTTTGTCGAAGTTATAAATATCCTTTTCTGCGATACCGTATTTTACGATAATAACCCGAACAAATTTAAATTATTTACGAAATGTTTCCGGATTTTCGGATAAGATCCGTTAATAATTAATTTTCCGATTTAAACGCGTTTGGAATTTTTTTTGCTGTTTAATAAAGTTCGACGCTTAATTAACCCCGATATATTTTATAACGCGTTAAGTAAATAATAGATTCGCTATATTTTTAACGTACTAAAGCCGGCCAGGAAACGTTTGCGTATTTAGGTCAAGGATTCGGTCGATAATGGATTTTTTTTCGGTTAACGTCAATTTTCGTAAATTGGGAATAATATTAATTCGGGTGTATTTACCGTTAAAACGACATGCTAGGGTAAAATACGAAACTTTATAGATAAAATTAAACTTTTTATAATTAAGTTTCGGGTTTCTTTTCTTAGCCTGAATAGCGAGGTTTATTTTCGCTTCTTTTATAAGGCGTTCCATAACGTTGGTATTAAGAAATAGACGACTGAAGATAGGTAATTGGAATGGCTAAAAAAGTGTCTCGCTTGCTCGTATGTCTCGTTTGCATGTATGGAACGTTAGTTATAAATTATATACCTGTTATAATATTAATACCTTTATACTTAATATTTAATACCGTTATTTTTTCGAAATTTTAAATATTGTTCGTAATGTTAACGTTCGTTTTTAAGAATAATTGTTTTATAACGGTTAATTTAAACCTTTAAAGTATTAAAGCTTTAAGATAATTAATTATTATAATTTTAGTTTTAAAATATTTAAACGTTATAATTTTAATAATATTTATTATTATAGTTAATTTTTAAATTATTCTATCGTATTATTGTAAAAAGCCCTAAACCTGTTATTTATTAATATAAGCGTTAAATGTTTTTCTATTAAAACGGTATATATTTTCCAGATTTTTAAGGATAAATTATTTTTCGCCCTGTTTACCGTTACGTGTATTACGAAAGTTGTTGCTTTAGTTATTATTATTTCTTTGATGTTAGTTTTTGTTTTTTTTACCCTTTTTTTTTAGCTTTCAGGTAATTTTTCGTTAGGTATTTATATTTGCTATAATTAAAGCAAAGTAGTTTTCCGTTTTTATTTTCTCCGGCTTTGTTATCTTGAGAATCGTTGTTTTTTTTACCCTTCTTTTTTTAAGCGTTATAAAACTTTCCGCTGTTGTTTATCGTTAATATAGTTATGGAATTCGTTATTAAAATTGTCGACTAGTTGTTAAAAAAATAATCCGTTTATTTAAGTATTAATTATAGCGTTTTGTATTAGTTGCTAACGCGATTCTTTATAATAATAAGAAATATTATAATGTATTTTTTAATTTTAAAATTTATGCTATAAATTTATATTTTTCTAAGTAACTTTTAAACTTTAATAATAAATTAAATAAGAGTTTCTTTCTTGTATATAATTTTGTTAAGTCTTTTTCAAAGGAATTTTTACCGGGTTTTGCTTATTGTTATATAAGTTTTCCGTAAAATCCTTATTATCTTTATTCTCTTTTTATTATTTGTAATTAAATTAAAAAATGACCTTTTGTAAATTTTTATAATAGTTTTTACTAAACGTAATTAATTAATTTACTTTAGCTTTATACCGTTTTTATAATTAATTTTTTTTAGTACAAAACTAAGGGCGTTATTTTAAAGCTTTTAATTAACTTAATTTAATAGGCAATTTTTTTTTTAAAAAAAGTCGAAACTTTTTTAACGAAATTTTAAATTATTATTAAATTTTTTAAAAAGAATTTTCCATTTCTTTAAACAGATACCTAATTTATTAAAGTTATTTAAATTATTAAAATTAAATAAGCTGTTAAAAAAACTATAATATCGTTTTAGTTGTTTTCGGAAATTATTAAATAAGTTTAAAAAAATTAAAGTTGAATTATTTAAATTATTAAAATTTCCGCATATTACTCCCTTCTCTTGAAACGGTAAGTTTACTTTTTAAATTTTTAAATTTTCTTTTTTTTTTGAAAGGTAGGGTTTTTTAATAAATTGTTTTTTAAACTTTGTTTCGCTTTTTTTTAAAAAAAAAATAATTTGTTTTATATTACTTTTTAATACGATAAGTACTTCTTAAAAATTATTCGCTTTAACTTTAAACGAAATATTTTATAACGTTTTTAATTACATATTTATATTACGCGAACTTTTAAAATTTCGCATTTTGAGTTAAAACGTATTTAATAATTATATTATTATTTTATTTATTTACTTTATTATATCGTTATATTTTTTTATTTTAAAATTTTAACTCCCTAACATTATTTTCGATTTATTAATATCTTTTTTTTATACGTTAACGTTACGTTTAATACCATTTATGTTATTACTTAAAAACGTATAAAACTTATTTAAGTCGGTTTTGATTATTATTTTTATATAAACGTTTTTAACGGTTATTAAAATAATAAAATGGTTTTTATTAAAAATATTTCGTATTTTAATTTTTTTGTTAACTTTTTTTTAAAAACAAATCTTTTAATCGAAAAAAGGAAAGAAAAAAAAGAGTTTCGTTTATATGCTTATTTGCTATCGTCAATCATTGTTTCACTTTTATTTAAATCGTTAAATAAGTAGCTATTTTGAAATTTCGGATTTTCTTTATTAACTTGACTTTTAAATTTATAATTAACCACTTTATATAACGTATTACGGTTACTAATAAATCAAAAAACTTTACTATATTAACAGTTATAATAACCGAATATAGGAATCTGGCGTAATAACTTTAAGTTAATTCTTTAAGTTCTAAAAAAGGTTAAATCTAGTCCGTAAGTAATCGCCTTTATATATACGATTAGTTAACAAAGGATTATCAGTAGACAAAGGCTGTCCCAGGCAGCATTCTGCTGCCTAGCCTAAACAAAGCCCACCAGCCGACAGCACCTGAAAGCACCAATTGCCGACATAATGGGCCTAATAATTATTAATACCGAAAAACATAAAAATTTAAATAAATATAATAAAAAAATTAAAAAAAGATTATAATTATTTAAATTATTAATTTTTAAAATTATAGTATATTACTATTTATTATTAGTAATTAATTAACAAATTATATTAAATAATAATAGTTAAGAATAAATAAAATAAATATTAAATAAATTTAATATTTTAATAAGTATATTTAAACGCGTACGAAAAATTCGAAACGTTTTTTTATTTTTAACGGTTATAAAAACTATTATTTAATAAAATTCGAAAAGTATTACGCCAGTTCTAATATTATTACGCTTTATATAAGGTCGAATAGATTTAAGCCTTGTTTTCCAGGCTAAGCCAAATATATAGAAAATTATTATACGATATAATTTGTACGATAAATATTATATCTAATATTTTCGAATACGATAATTAATTAATAGTTTTACGGTTAGGATAAATTAATATTTTGGTTTTATAAAGCTTTATTTTAAAACCGAATACGTGGTTATCGATAAGCTTTGACTTTGGTAAATCTTATGCTCGCTAGCTGGTTCGGCAGGGTTGGATAATATGATTTAGAAGATATTAAGCTTTACGTAGTAAGTTTTAAGGATAAATTTTAAAGGCAAATTTTGAAGGTAAATTTTAACGGCAAATCTCAATTGCGTATAAAAGGTTGGCATTTTTCTAAGCTTTCGTTAATTTTACGGCTCGATTATTTTTATAAATTTTCGAATTACTTAAAATATTATGTTACGTAAATCCGGATATGCGATATCGGTAATTTATACTTGCAGGATTATTATTAAAACCGTTTTATTAACGGTATAAAATTACCAAAAAATTATCGGACGAATTAAAATTATCGCTATTATTATCGATCTAAAAAACTTTCTTAAAATAATCGATTTTAGTTTTTAATTTTGGGATACGATTTAATTTACGAAAATAATAATAATCGATTTTTGTAAAAGCGTATGCCGGAAGGTATAACGATTATAGCAAAAATATTAGCGATATTAAAAGAGGAAAATAATAATAAGCTTAAGAATTTCGAAGTTTAAATTTTAGAACGATATAAGAAGAATTACGAACGATGGTTTGCCCGGTTGCTTCGGATTGCGAAAACCGTCCAAAACCTTAACAAAAATTAATGTGAATAGAAGCGGGATAAGGTAATTTGCGAAAGGAATAGGTTTAATGAAACTTAGAAATTAAGGTAGTAATCTATCATTTTATCCAATTTTGTTTATACGATTACGTCTCCTTTAGGGAGAATCATGCTTTATATACCTACATATTTTTTTATATCGGCTTTAATCTTTTAATATATTTTACTTTTTTAGTTTAAAAAACGTTTATTCGTAATATATCGAAACCGTAATATGATATTATTGCATTTATATTACCAAAAAAGATTTTCTCGCCGGCTTTTGTGATATACTTTAAGCTATTATAACGTTTAATACTATTAAATCTAAATTCGCAAACATTAACTTTATCTTGTTCGATTTTAATAACGCTTTTTCCGAACTCGAAATTTTTTATTTATACTTCCGCCAACCGTTTTTCCGTTAACTCTTACCGGTTTTATTTTACTTTTTATAAAAACTTTTAAAATTTTCGTAAAATAATAAAATAAAAACGATATTTATAAAAAAAGAATTAAAAATTATTAAAATAATGTATTAACAAAAATACTTAAATCGGCTAATTTTATAACAAAAGGTTATATATTATTATAACATAAAACCGTTCTTTTTCGAAAGAAAGAAAATGTCTAATTACGTAAAATAAATCATATTTTAAACAAATGTCGGAAAACCAAAAAAAAAAATAAAAATAAAAAATAAAAAATAAAAAATAAACTCTTTTTTTAAAAAACAAAATTTATTTATAATATAAAAAAATAAACTTTTCCGGGCAAAAAAGGGGGATAAAAGAAAATATAATTAATAACGGCTAAAAATAATTGTTATAAAAAATTAAAACTAAGAAACGGAAATATAACGTTTACGGTAAACCCGAACATAATACGCGTATTTATAAAAAAGTTATAAATACGTTTAACAAAATAAAATTCGATTAAGTTTAATGAATACGATATATTATTATTAAGTTTTCAAATTTATTATTACAAGGTGCCAAAAAGTGTTGCGCTCGCTTCTGTATTGCGTTCGCTTATATGGCACGTTAAATAAATTTTTAATAAAATTTTAGTATTAAAGGGCTTTAATTAAATTAAATTTATTAGAATATATTTAAAAACGTAATTTATTTACCGTTATATAATACTTAATACATATTTTATTAGCGATAATATCGGAATAATATTTAAATAGCTATTCGAGGGCCTGTATTATATATATAACTTACGAAACGTTAATAAGAATCGCTTTTATATATTTTAATAATTTTTAATTCTCTTTTTTATCAAATTTAAACGAAATTAATAAATAATATATAAGTTTAATATTTTATGCTAAAATATAATAACAAAGTTGACGAAATAAAAAATAATAATTATAAAATAATAAGTTTTTAAAACTGTAAAATATATTTTATATTATAAATTTAATTAATATTTTCCTTCTAAAAGTCCGTATAATTTAAGCAGTTTAACGTTTCTAAACGTTTATAATCGATAGTAATCTCTATAATATAAATAGTAATAAAGATATAATAATTTCGTAATTTTAATTATAAATATAAAACCGTAATATATCGTATAATATATATTATATAATCGTTATTTTGATAATATTAAACAAAAAAAGTTAGTAATTATAAGTAATTAATTGCGTTTAAGGTTTATCTTTAAGGTTTACCGCACAAAGCTTAACATCTTCTGAGTTATATTAACCCTGTCGAACCTATAAAGCCAGCGGGCATAAGATTCATCAAGGTCAAAGCTTATCGACAACCACGTATCAGTCGGCTTCAGAGTAAGGCTTTATGGGACCAAGGTATTAATTTATTCTAACCGTAAAATTATTAATTAATTATCGTATTCGAAGATATTGGATATAATTTTTATTGTATAAATTATATCGTGAAATAATTTTCTGTATATTTGGCTCAGCCTGGAAAATAAGGCTTGAACCTATTCGACCTTGCATAAATAATTAATTACTAAATAAATAATTATATATAAAAATTGGACTTTTAAGCAGCGTAATATTAAGTAATAAAAGTTTTATATATTTATACATTTTTTATGCTAAAAATTTAAATTTTATAAATAGTAGGTTAAAATATTAATAAATCTCAAAACAAAATATTTGTTAATAAATAATATTTCAAATTCCCGGAAAAACTATCCGCCCGTAATAATATAAAAATATTAAAAATATTTTTTAAAGAAATACGGCAAAGTAAATAAGAAAGCCTGGAAAATGCTAATTAAAACTCTAAATTAACTAATTCGACCAAACTGTAATCGGAAAAATCCTTAGCAAAATATATATATATAAAATATAAAAGATTCGGGTATATTATGAAATCGAGACTTTACATATTTTAAGCTGGTAAAACTTTTTTTTAAAAAAAAAAAGAAAAACCCGAACGCCGAAATAGTTATATATATAGCAAAAAATTTGTTTTTTTGATATCAGTAATTGATTATCGATATTATTTATTTACCCGTATAGTAAATTTTTATATTAATTAATCGACCCGTGTTAAAATACATTAAAAAATAAAAGAGGTGGGAATATTTTAAAAGTTAATACGATAACCTTAATAAAAACAATTAGAAAATAAAATTTAAAATTATTAATTTAATTGTTATAAAGTTAAAAACAATTGTTAATAATTATAATAGATTATAGTTTAAAATACGTATTATAGAAATTCGCTAATTCTTTAAGTTTAAAAAGCTTATTATATATTTGTTAGTAAATATAATTAATTTCGATTAACATAAATTCATATTAACGTAATATTTATCAAATTTGAGATTAAAAAAAATAACGAATAATAAATAAGAAATATAATAATAATTTTAATCGTATTATTTAGTTTTCCTTTTACGTAATAACATTATTTCAACATAAAGCGGATATTATTTCGAATTTCTAGGTAACGTTAATATTTTATAAAGATTTAAATAACTTGGCAGAATATATTATAACGTTCCGTATTTTAGTGACTTAAAATATACCTTTAAAAATTGCGAAAAGTTATAACGTACGTTTCAATTTTTATTATATTTTATTCCTTAATATAAAACGAATATTGTTTCTGACTTTTAAGCGACGTTAATATCTTGCAAGAATTTGGGTAAATGGGCGAAATATATTTATAGCGTTTCTTATTTAAACGAATTTAAAGGTATATCGTTAAAAATTACGGAAAGTTATACCGTACGTTTTAATCTTTATTATATTTTATTTATAACTATTTAAGCAAATATATAACGTTATAGAATTTAATTAAGGCTTATTTTAAACAGTTAAAAATGATTTAGCTTTTTAATATCTTTTTAAATTATTAGTTTTAATTAATATTATGCGGATATTTATATTTATTACGTTTTATAACCGTTATCCCGTTTCGAAACCGAACGTACTTTTTTTTATTAGCTTGAATTAGGATTAACCGGATTACTTTGTTTAATTTTTAACTTAATATTGCAATTATTATTATCGCCGGATGAATTCCGTTTACTTTTATCGTTTAATTTCTTAGTTTTAATAAAAACCATTCTTTTAAATTTATTTTTTAACATATTATTTATAATATTAGATTACGTATTATTACGTTTTGTTAATACCGACGATTTCGACGACGATATAAGAGTAAACGAATTATATAAATATAGGTACGGCGATAAAAGCAGGTTTGATAAATTAAAAAAATTAAGAAATAACGGGGTTAGGCTGTGGGTATAAGTAATAAAAAAAAAGCTTTTAATTAAAATTTTTTAATACGTTATAAACGATACGTACGGTTATAGATGTTATAATAACCGAGGTTGCGATTTTAAATCGTACAGACGTATAAACCGTATACTTAATTAATATTTAAATTATTAAAGTTATTATTAAATATTTACTTATTAGTTTAAATCGAACGGTTATATATAGTATATCTTAATTAAAACCGGATGTAATTTATTACGACTTTATAACTTTTTCCGATATTTATTAAACTTATAACGTAATAATAATTAATAACTTATATAAATCGGTTCGAAATATAGAAATATAACGCCGTTATTTTAAAGTAAACGAATTTTGCCATTTGCGAAAAATTGTTTACATTTTTTATAAAATGAAAAATAAGACTTTTTTATAGATTAAATATAATATAAATAAAAGGCAACCGTTTAAAACGTTTTAATATTATTATTTGTTAAATTCGAAAACCGTTTTAATGAATTCGTTTACGTTTTAAACCGATTAAAAACTTTTAATTTTATTTAATATATTCGAAATCGTATTACATAAAAATTATTTAAATTTAATAAAAATAAATACCTATTTTATTCCGTTACGTTTAACGAAAAAGATTATATAAAAAATAATTCCTTCGTTTATCGTTTTTACTAAAATTATATAATTTCTTAAATAATTTTTTTTCTGATCCTGCCGAACCAGCCAGCGGGTATAAGGTTTACCATGATCGAAGCTTATCGGTAACCATGCATTAGTCGGCTTCAAAGTAAGGCTTTATGGAACTAAGGTATGAATCTATTTTAACCGCGGAAACCATTAATTAGTTGTCGTGTTCAAAGATGGTGGGTATAATATCTATCGTATAAATTATATCGTGTAATGATTTTTTATGTATTTGGCTCAGCCTGGAAAATAAGACTTGAACCTATTCGATCTTATAAATAACCTTTTTAAACGAACCGGTTTTTAATTATTTTTATATAAAGATTTAAATATATAAATAGAATTAAAAATTGATAAGTTATAACAAAATTTAGCCGGAATAAAGTTATTATAATGCTTTTTTATATAATAACTTCTTTTTTTAAAAAAAATATATTAAACTTATTTATAAATATATTTACCGTTAAATAACATATATTATTAAAAACTTATTTTTATCCTAATCCGGAACTTAAAATTATTTCGTTTCGAAAATTTATAAATATTATTTTAACTAACCGAAAGGTAAAATTAAAATTCGATAATTATTTTATTTTAATTAAAATTATTCGTAATAAATTATTTATATTTTTTTATTATCCAAATTAATTATGTTAATTTTTATTATAAGCTTTATGTTTTTAAAGGTAGTACGGTTTTTAATTTACCGGGCCTAAATCCTTTTCGTTATTTTAACTTCTTTTATAATAAACGGTTCGGTTTTATATTTATCAAACGCTTAATATAATATAAACATTATAATTTGTTTATAATTAATTATATTTAATCGCTTATAATTACGGACCGCTTAATTATATCGTTACTATAGGTCTTTTAATAAACTTTTTTTAAAATCTTTTATTATATTATTAAATTAATATCCGTAGTATTTATACCGAATTTAAAGCGATAATAAATATTACGATACGGATAAACCTATTAAGTTATTTTAATTTGTCGTATATTTAAATTTGGTTTTTAAAAGATATTTAAACGTTATAAAACTTAAATACTTTTTTTATAAATTTCGATAAATACCTTTGGTTTATTAAAGTTTTAATGAAATAAATGCGAATATTTATAATTTTCACTTTATTATTAATATAAATAACTTATTAAACAAGCGAGCAAGCTAAATAAACGAGCGAGCCGTTTTTTAACACCTTATAATAACAAATTTAAATTAATTTAACATAATACCTTAAACCGATTAAAATTAATCGGATTCTTTTTTACTAAACGTATTTACAATTTCTTTATAAATATGCGCATTATATCCGGGTTTACCGCAAACGTTATATTTCCGTTTTTTCGTTTTAACCTTTTTACGACGATTACCTCTAGCCGTTATCGGCTGTACTTTTTTATTATCTTTTTCCTTTTCGGCCAAAAAAGTTCGTTCTTTTTATATAATAAATATTCTTTTTTGTTAAAAAACGTTTATTTTTAATTTTTTTGGCGTTTTTTAAAAACGTAATTGATTTTACGTAATTAGTCGGTTATTTATTTAAGGAAAATAACTTTATACTAAAATATTAAGTCATTTTTAATTAAAAATTTAACCGATTTAATAGTTTTTGTCGGCGAATTGCTTTAATAAAATTTCTTTTTTATAAATAGTAATTTTATTCTATTATTTTATAAATATTTTTAAGGATTTCCGCGGTTAAAAAACGAATAAAAGCGACGGAAATGAGTAAAAAAACGGTTAACGTAAATATAATGAAAAGAATTTTTAATTCGAAAAAAACTTTATTAAAATTAAATAAAATAAATTTAACTTTGGTAAATTTAAGCTTAATATTATCGGACGTTATAATAATTTTAAACGCGTTATAAAAACCGAAAACCTTGTTTTCGTAGTATAAATATAATAACGTCGTATTAAATTTTCGATATAAAGTGTTACGGCCAGCGAAATATAACATGATAGCTAGTTTATTGGCGTTATAAACGAAGATTTTAAGCTAAAAAAAAGAAAAAAAGAAAGGCAAAGTCGCAAAGTGCGTAAAGATTTACAAATATCCCTACTCTTTATGTAGCAGGTGGCTAATTTGTGTGGCAGCTGTTAACCCTACGTAACGGTTACCAGCCTCGCGGTTTGATCCTGGTAGCTGCCGTCATATTACCCCTTCCTAAAAACTTATATACGATTAAAAAAAATATGCAAGTTTTTGTTAATTATAAATACCGTTTTTTTCTTATTAATCCGGTTTTTACTTTCGCAGCTTTATTATTATCGGGATAATTTTTGTTAATTTTATCGGTTACCGTTACGTGTATTTATTTTTATAAGCGGACCGGTAATTTAAGTACTTTAAAATATTCCGTATAAAACCGTTTTATTACGATCGATACGTTTTTAAAGTTAATTACGGAATATTATATTTCGTCGGAATTATAACTTTTTTATTTAGCTTAATATTACAGCTTTTTATAACATTTATTAAATCTTAATTATTCGATTTATTTTATTTTAAATTTTAATTTATTATTCATTTTTTTAAATAACGGTAATATTTAAGTTTATTAAAATAATAAATTATTATCGGTTTTACGTAACCGATTAACGTAAAATAAATTAATTATTTTATAATTTAATAACAAATCGAAAATAAAATTATATCCATATTTTTTTATAATTTTAAAAAGTTTTATTTATTATAAATTTAAATAAATAATCAGTATTTACGTTACGAAATTTTTTTTATAGAAAAAAACTTTGTCACCGATTTTAAAATTAATTAAGTAACGTTTTTTATTAACTTATACCTTTTAACGTTTTTACGTTTTTAACGCGGTTTTTTTCGTAAACGTTTAAACGTTTTTAATTTATTTAATAATTATTAATACTTATTAAGCTAATTCGGTTTTTATTTTTATTATATTTAAATTTAACGATAATAAATTCCGAATATTTTTATTTAACATTATTTTTAACAAAATTATATTAATTAATAAATATTATAATAAGTTATATATAAAATTTAATACCGGTATATATACGTTTTAATCGTTTTGGTATTTATTAATATAAAAACGTAAACGTTAATTTAACTTTTAATTCGTAAATTTAATAATTTTTTAAATTTACGGATATAAAACGTTTCCGTAATAATATTTTATACCGGTAAATTCGTTTAATTTAATTAAAAATTAAAAATTAAATTATTTTATATTATTATTAATTTAAATAATAAATATTTTAAAAAAATGATATAAATATCGATAATATCGGTTAACTAAAGTTTCGGCAATATTAATTTTTTTACTTAATAAATTATTATAATTTTGTTAAATTTGTTAATAAACGCCTATATATAGTTATAACCGTAACGGTTTTTTGGTATATTTTTTCCGTCGACGACGACGTAATTTCAAATATTATTCGGGATAAGAAAAAAATGAAAAAGTTCCGGGGTTTTATTTCGAAACGTTTTATTTCGATAGTAATCGTAATAATTCCGAATGTATTATCGGATATTTTGTTTAAGCCGGGGCTAAATATATTTCCGTATTAATATCTTAATTATTTTATTTTAACCAAAATACGTAAATATTTTAAATACGTAAACTTTGCGGATAAATACGGTACGGAAAAAAATACGACCGTTAGTTATTTTTTCGGGTATTATTAATTTGTTATTCTTTTTACTGAAGTTCTATATTTCGTTCTTGCAACGGATAAAGTCGATTAGGTCGGCGCTTTATAAAATGTCCTTAATTCGTACTTTAGTTGGTATCTTGTCGGTAATAACGATAAAAAGATTTAGTTGTTCTGGCAAAATTAGGGCCTGGTTTCTTTTTTTCTTTTTTTAAGCTTTAACGGTAAGTAAATTTATCGTTTTTCGTAATAAAATATCCGCGGTAATATTTTCTTTGTTAGGTTAATATTAAAAGGTAATATCGAAATTAAAAAGGAAGTTAACTTATCGGATTTAATACGTAAAAAAGAACGCGTTTATTTGTAAAATATAACAGAATTTAATAATCGGTAATAACAAAAAACTTTTATTTTTAAAGTTTAAGGTAATAATATTCGAAAATCTGGATTACCGTAAATAATTTTCGGTTTTAATAAAATACGCCTTTTTTGCTAAAGTTATAATTTTCGAAAAATATTTTACAGGTTTTTATTTATTATCTTTTTATTATTATTAAATAATACCTTTAATTACGTTATAAAATACGTTTATCTTTACTTTAATCGGTTAATTAAATTAAAAAAGGCCAAAATTAAGGTTTTGTAAATAAACCGTTTTATTTTTTCGAAAGTTTTATTTTTTGCTTAAGTTTTATGACGAAAAAGGTATCTTTTTTTAATAAACGGTTTAATAATTCGGTTATACCGTTTTTATAATAACAAAATATTTATACGTAATTATAAAATTTTATAAATAAATAAATTACGGTACGGTTATTAAAATTTTCGAATTTTTATTTTTAAATTACCTTAATTTCGGTTAAATCGATAAAAATATTTACGTTTATTTCCATAATAATACCGAAATAATCCATTTTTTTAACGTTAAACCGGAACTTTTTAATATCTTTTAAAGGTTAATTTTATATAACCGGTAAATATTTTTTTCGTAATATTTTTAATATTTTTTTTAAAGCCGGAATAAATTAATACGTTATCGGCATAAATATTTACATAATAATCGAGAAATTTATATAATTAAGCATTAATAAACGATTATTATTAAATATTCCGACTTAATAATAATATAAAATTTATAAAACACCTAAATAATATCGATTTTGGCAAAACGTTTAACGTTTCGATAATTAAATATAATACCGTTAAATAAAAAAGTTAAAATAAAATAAGTTTTTAAATATTAATTTTTTTTAACGGTAATTAATATAAAACCGGCGTTCTAACGAATAAGGTTTTAAGGCAAATAAGATTAAAGCGGCATTTTTTTATATATATAATTTAATAAAATTTATCTTTAATAATTTGTTTATTATTATTTTTTTTTAACGGAAGGTATTAAATAAGCATTTTATAAATAAAAGGTTTAAAAGCGGGTATCGGCCGGTCGAATTCCAGAACCACGTTATAATTAGGTCGGAAATTTAAAAAGGTATTAGTTTCTTTTTTTGAAAATTTTTTTTTTAAATAGGCAAAAGGTTTTAATAAAAGTTTTCGAATTCGTTTTACGTATTCCGGATTTTTATTTTCCGGAAAAAGGATTTTTTAACCGTTATATATCTTTCATTTTTATAATACGGTTACCGTTATAACGTTTAACTTTTTATTTTTTAAAAAAATAACTTTTTAAAATAACGGGTATTTACTTTATCGTTCCGTACGGGGGTCGGTTTTTAACCTATTCGTTAACAAAACGATAATTGCGTTATTTTTAGCCGTTTTTATAACGGAAATAATTAACTTGGTATTATATACGTCCGGTATATTTTTTTTATTTATTATATTTAACGAAATAATAAGTACGAATATTAAGATAAAATCGTTTTCGGGTTTTTTCTATAAACGTCGGAAAATTTGGTATTATTTATCGGCCTTTTTCATAACGCGGTTACGGCAGTAAACGTTTTTTTAAACTTTAAAGTTAACGTATCTATTTAGTAAGTATCGGGCTAAAAATTTAATCGCCGGTAAGAACTTAACCAAAGTTAGTAATTATCGGGCCAAATAATATTTTTATTTTTGTAATCCAATAATAAATTATATTTTTTTAATTAATCGAAACCGATAAAAATATCGTATTTAATATTTATAATCTAGAAAACTTAATCGGAAAAACGTTATTTATTAATTTCGAATATTATAATTATTTAAGTTTCTATTTGGCCGGCAGGTTACTTCCGGTAATCCTATAATTAAATTAATCTTTTTAACTAAATAATATAAATTTATAATCGTTTTTTCGTTTATTTAACGAAAAAAAGATTAACGAAAAGTCGGGTTTATGTTCCGGTATTATAAAAAACGGTAATACGTAAGTTAATTTTATTTATTTAGATTTACGTAATTTTAATAAAGATTTTACATTTTTTAAAGTTATTTATTTCCGTTATTATTAATATAAAAAAAATTAATAAGAAATTTTCCCACGGTTTTTTTTTTTTTTTTTTTTGTTTTTTCGGATTTAAACGAATTTTTTTTTTTTTTTTTTTCCGATTTATCGGAATTAAACGAATTATTTATTATTTTTACCGTAATAACCTTTTTCTTATCGGGACAATCGTTAACTTTATATTCCGTTTTGCCATAATTAAAACATATGCTAACTTTTTAATAAACCTTTTTCTTAATTTCCGACAAAAGCTTGCCGGTATTACCCGAAATTTTCGATTTGCCGGAATTAATATTCGAACGGGTTTTTTTATTTTTATCTTTCGGTTTATTAGGGTTATATAATTAAGATTTACGCTTTTATTAACGTTTTTTATAAACGAACTAATTATTATAAATAATTATAATAATGCGGTTATAAAACTTTTCGTAAATAATATCGAAATTATAATTATCTTTAAAAAAGCGTAAATTAAAATTTAAGGAAATATATTTTTATAAAACTTATTTTTATTTATCTTCGGTAATTTTAACTTTTTAAACAAAAACGTTAAATTTAAAAATAAAATCGTAAATATTTTAATTTTTGCCGGGTTTAAAGGTAAAAGTTTAAAAAGTTTTTTTAATCACGGAAATTTAATTCGGATCGTAATATAATAATTCCAGTACTTAAATTATTTCGGTTACGTAAAAGAAAGATTATATAATCGATCGCTAACGAATTTTAATTATTTATTCGGCCTTTTTTTTTTAAAAAAAACTTATTAAATAAATTATGCAAATTTTTTCGTTCCGAAAAATTAATTTATTTATTTCGAACTTATTTATAATTTTATAAATTTAAACGTTACATTTAATTTTATTACCGTTAAACTTAATTAAATTATTAATATAAACTTTTTTTTTTCGGTTATAATTAAAAATTCGTATTATTAATTTTTACGAATTTACGGAAAACAGGCCATATTATTAAATTAATAAAGCGAAACGTACTGGTATTACCGAAAACGTTATTAATTATGTTTTTTCGGCAAGGGCGGTTAACGTCATCGGAAAAAATAAGGGAATAATAGCTTTATTTGGCCTAAAAACGAATTATTTTGTTACGGAATCTTTAAAACTTTTCCTAAATATCCTAATAATCGTTAGCCATCTCGTCGATCAACTGCCTATCGGGGTCAGTTTTTAAGTAACTATGGTCTTAATCTTGGTAGTTTTGGTTTTAATTTAATAAACTTTTTATCTTTACGGATTCGATTTCGTTTTACGGTACGTTATTTTCCGCGTTTTAGTTTAGGTTTTAAAAAGGCATTTTATTTTTTGGACTTTTAATTTTACCTTTAATTAATTTAAGTCGCTTTAAACGTCGATTAATTAATAAGTAATCTTTCTTAATAAATATTTCGTTTTAATGCTAATTAATCTGGGTTTTGGTCTTAGGTTTGGTCTGGAACGCGTTATTTTTCGTCGTTACGTATCGACGTAAAAGAAATATGGTACTTTATTTATTAATCGTTAAGTTAGCGAAAAAAGGAAAAAGCTTAAAATAGTATTACAGCCAGCGAAATATAACATGATAATTAATTTATTAGCGTTATAAATAAAAATTTAAAGTTAAAAAAAAGAAAAAAGAAAAGGCAAAGTCGTAAAATACGTAAAGATTTACAAATATCCTTACTCTCTGTGTGGCAGGTGGCTAGTTCGTGTAGCAGCTGTCAGCCCCACGTGACGGTTGCCAGCCTCGCGGTTTGATCCTGGTGGCTGCCGTCACATAAAGCATATAAACGTGCTTTAATACGGAAAGATAAGATCCGTCGACAGGTTAAAGCCGATAGAAAAAATGAGCTGATATATAAAATATAATAATGCCGTTATTTACGTAATATTCTTTGAATTTTATCGAATAATAATTTTCGTAACCGTCGAATATAAAAAAACGTTTCGATTATTTCGTACGCGTCCGTATAGGTTTATCGAAATATTAAATTTATTTTAAATTTAATTCGTTTATTATTTAACTATTATAATTTATACCGAATTTTTAATCGGGTAATTATTAATATTTTTAATATTAAAAATTAAAGTAAATTTTTTTAACGAAATTAATAAATAAAGGTAAAGTTTAACTTTATAAATTAATAATTTATATAATTATAATTTATTTTCGATTTTTTATCATGTTTATTTAAATCTTTTACGTTTTTTAATATTTATAATAATTATACTCGATATTTTAAAATATTTTATTAAAAATTCCGTTTCGTTAAAATTATCAATATCCTTTTTTACGATACCGTATTTCAGAATTATGGCCCGAATAAGTTCGAACTGTTTACGAAATATTTCCAGATTTTCGCATAATATTTTTTAATAATTAATTTTTCGCTTTAAATACGTCGTAAACTTTTTTTACCATTTAATAAAATTCGACGTTTATTTAATCTTAACGTATATTATAACGTGTTAAGTAAATAATAGATTTGCTATATTTTTAGTGTATTGAAGTCGTATAAAAAACCTTTACGTTTTTAAGTTAAAAATTTAATTAATAATAGATTTTTTTTGGACCAGCGTTAAATTTTGCGAATTAATAATAATATCGGTTCGGGCGTATCGACCGTAATATCGGGCTTTTAAAATAAATTCGGGGACGTTATATATAAAATATAATTTTTTAAAATTAAATTTTGAGTTTCGTTTTTTAACCTAAATAATTAAATTTATTTTAATTTCTTTATTAAAACGTTTTATATCATTAATATTAAAAATTTTATAAGTAAAGTTAAAAGGTTAAGAATTTTAAAAAAGAAAATAGCTTGCTTGCTTATTTAGCTCGCTCTCTTACTTAATACGTTAAGGGTTTTAATAATAATACGTAAGTTATAAATTAAATTCTAAGATCAATATTATATAATATAGATATATTAATTATTAAGGAATTTAAATATGTTTAATTTAACTGTTAATTTTTAAATATAAAAAAGGTAATAATATTAATTTCGAAATATTAATATTAAATCGCCGGATTTCTGCTTTATAACTATATTTTAATAAATTGCCGGCTTTACTAAAGTTGCTATATTTTACGATTTTCTTTTTTATAACGTTACTAGTAATTATAATATACGTAAATTAATATATATAAAGAAAGAAAATAAAACGTAAGTTACGGATACAAGTAAATTTAGCCCGGAAGTTTCTTTATTTCGAGAATAAATATGTTTTAATAATAATAATTAAGTTGTATCGTCGTTCGAAAATAGGATTATTTATCGTAATTTGAAAGTAGTCGTTCGATATTTATTTAAAACCGAAAATAATATAGTTATACTGTTTAATAATTACACGTTCGAACATTTTTAAATTAAACTTTTTCGTATCCGTAAATATTAAAATAAAAATGAAATAAAATATTATTAATATAGAAACCCGTTATTTTTCGACTAGCTTTATTAATAATATAATTTAAATAATAATTAAGTTGGTTATTAAAAAAAAAGGTTTAAATAATTGAGGAGTTTTTAAAGTTCATTTTAAAAACGAAAAAAATATTAGGGTTTCGAAAATTAAATTATATATTATATTAATTTTTTATTATAAAATACTGCCCTGCCTATTATATATAATACTTAATATAAAACGAATAAATTAAAAACATAAAGTCTTTATAAGGTTATCGCCTATATATTTAACGTTAACCTCTAAGTTAATAACGTTTTTATCGACAAAAAACCGATAAAGTTATCGGATAAAAATAAATGTTTCGCTTTAAAAGGTTAAACCTTTAAAAGTTTAAGGTATTTACCTTACATTATTTAATATATTTTGCGTATTTAATTAATTAACAAGAGAACATCTTTCGATATTTGTTATAAGTAACTTTAAATTATATATGATATTATTTTAATTTATAAGGTTATATTATATTATATTAGCGGAAAACGGATATAGCATTATAGTATGCCAATAAACAGCTTTTTAGCTATTTAATTTAATTAATAATAACTTTTTATCTTAATCAGAATTATATATATATAAAACGTCTTTTTAAAGAAGATGTAATCGTATAAATAAAATTAAATAAAATGATAAATTGCTACTTTAATTTTTAGGTTTTATTAAATCTATTCCTTTTATAGATTACCTTATCCGTTTTTATTTCCGTCGATTTTTTTCAAGATTATAGGCGGTTTTCGTAATCCGGAGCAGCCGGGTAAATTATCAGTCGTAATTTTTTAGTTTGTATCGTTTTAAAATTTATTATTATTATTATTATTATTATTTTAACTTCGTTAATAATTTCATTATAATCGTTATATTTTCCGGTATACGTTTTTATAAAAATCGATTATTATTATTTTTGTAAATTAAATTATAACCGAAAATTTAAAACCGAAATTAATTACTTTAAAAAAAGATTTTAAATCGATAATAATATTAATAGTTTTAGTTCGTCCGCTAATTTTATGGTAATTTTATACCGTTAATAAAACGGTTTTTATAATCATCTTACGGCTATAGATTACCGATATCGCGTATTCGAACTTGCGTAACATGGTATTTTGAGTAACTCGAAAAGGTACTATAAAAACGATCGAAATTGGCGAAGGCTCGAAAAGATGCCAGCCTTTTATGCGTAGTTAAAGTTTGTCTTTAAAGTTTGCCTTTAAGGTTTATCCTTAAGGTTTACCGCGTAAAGCTTAATATTTTTTGAGTTATATTGTTTGCTTTTAAGGACTCTGCCGAATCGTAAAGCCAGCGGGCATAAGGTTTACCAGAGTCGAAGCTTATCGGCAACCATATATTCGGCTTTAAAATAAGGCTTTATAAGATTAAAGTATCAATTTATTCTAACCGCGAAAATTATTAATTAGTTATCGTATTCGAAAATATTGAGTATAATATTTATCGTGCAAATTATATCGTGCAATGATTTTCTGTGTATTTGGCTCAGCTTGGAAAATAAGGCTTAAACCTATTCGACCTTGCATATATAGGAAAAGATAAAAAATTTTAATTTTAAATTAATTTTTCGTCTTTATAAAATAGGTAACGTTAAATTAAAATTATATTTAAAAATATCCTTTTAATAATATTTAATAATTTGTATAAGCTTACCGATAAGTAGGTAAAAAGTTTACATTAAGTTATTAGGCCTTATTTTTAAGGTTTAATTATTTTGGTAAACAATTTTCTTAATAAGGTTTAGTCGATATATTTAACCTTGATAGGTACTTTTAAAGCCGAAAGCTTAATTACAACTACGCTACAGGCACAGCCTAAATCTTAAAAATAAGACCTGATTTTAGTAATACAAATTAAGAAAAATTAAACGGATTTTTTCCGTTAAATGTATTTATAACTTTTACTTAAATATACATATTATATCTAGGCTTGTTGCAAATGCCATATTATTATTTTTTAGTTTTTACTTTTTTACGACGACCTTTTTTAATTAACGTCCTATATAAGTTTGCAAACCAACCAAGCTTGTAAGCCGTTTTTGTTAACATTTTAACTACTTAATTTCAATTATTAATTTCTTAACGTTAATAATATAAAACGTATTTGATAAAAATTTAAAATAAATTTAACTATTTAAATTGAAAAATTAAATTAAATTTAAGTTTTAAAGAGTTATATTTTATATATAATATTTTTAAATTTACCTTAAAAATCCGATAATACGGTCGATACGCTCGAGCCGACATTATTTCCCAATTACGAAAATTAACGTTAACCGAAAGGAAATTTATTATTAAAAAAGTTCTTAAGTTAAATATATAAATGTTTTTTATTTAACTTTTATACGTTATAAAACGCGTTAAATTAACGAGCCGTTAAATTTTATTAAATAGTAAATCTTTTTTAAACGTATTTAAATTAAAAAAAATCTATTGTTGACGGATTTTATACGAAGATTTAAAAACGTTTCATAAATAGTTCGAACTTATTCGAGTTATAATTATAAACTACGGTATCGTAAAAAATAATATTTATAATTTTAACGAAATTAGATTTTTAAGAAACTTTTTATAATAATAAATATAATAATTACTAATACTAAAAACCGTTAGAAATATGAATAAATATAATGAAGAAATAAAAAACTAAATTATAATTATTGCCGTTATTTATTATCATAATAATAATAAAGATCATTTTAATTTTTAATACCGTAATAATTTATTATTAATAATTAGTTAAAAAATCCTATTAGATAATAATAATTAAATAATAAATAAATTAAGTTTCGATAAAATCTAGCATTTTAACAAATATATTAAAACGCAAACGAAAAATTTAAACCGTTTTTTTATTCTTACCGGCTGGAAAAGTTGGTTTTTAATGAAATTCGAAAAATATTACTCGAATTATAATATTATTATATTTTATATATCCACGTATTCTTCGTATTGGTTTAACTTTTTAACCTATTTTTTTTCATTTTAAAACGCGTTTATTTACGGTATATCGAAAACCTAATATAACGTTATTATATTTATTTATTACAGTACAGAAATAGGAGTTCCTGGTTTTAAAAAAACCCGCCCTTGAATTCTGGCAAGGGCTCATACGGCTAAACTTCGGATACGGAAAACTTGGCTTTCTCCGCTAAGATTAAGGTGATCTAAGTAATTTAGATAATCTGGACCAGATTATATGAATTATATAATTTTACGCTATATTAATTTAATGAAAAAGGATATATAACGAAAGATTTTTATAAAAATAATGCTTATTTAATTTCGCTTTTTAATTATTAATTTAAAATTTTAATTAAAAATATTCTTTCTAATAAAAGAAAAAATACGAAAATCTTTTTTAGTAAACAAACTTTCGAATTATTTACTATATTATTATTACCTAGAAATTAAAACCCGGTTTCGAATATTGTTTATAATTATAAATAAATATATAATAAAATCGTTATAATTTAATAAATCTTTAATTAATAATTAATAAAAAATTTAAAGCCTAATTAAATCTAAACTTTTTCAATTTTAATAAAAACGATATTATAAAATAACGTTCAAATATAAATAATATATTTAATTTCCGTTATTAATTAATAAAAAGGTTAGTAATTAAATTATAGAATTTATTTCTAATTAAAAAGATTTTTAATTAATCGATAATATAATACTTATTATTAAAGTTAAAGGTTTAAAAACTTATTTTTATATTTGAAAAGATTATTAAAATATTTTTAAAAAAGTCCGAAAAGAGAAAAGTTAAAAAGGAATATAAAATAAAGATTTAAAAAGGAAAAAAACATTTATAGCTTACTAAAACAAATTAAACCTATATATAAAAAGTAAGAAACTTAAAGATAACGGAGCTATAGCAGCCCGATCAGAAACCTGTTATATAACAATCGTAAAGACAGCTTTAAGCAGATTTGAAGCAATCAAATTAAGCCTTAATTATGTGGTTGGTTTTAGGCTTTTAACGAGCAATTAAAACAATTAATTTATTGGGTTCAAATAAAAACGTTATTGCGTTTACGAAAGTTTTATCTCGAATTTTAATTAAATATATTATTAAAAAAGTAAAAGATTTTAATAAAAAGAAAAGTTATTTATTAATATATATATATATATATAATTTAAAGGAAAAACTTAGATTATAATTTTATAAACTTAATAACTTTGAAAACGATTAAAACGTTTTAAATAAACCTCGATTATTTACCGAAAAAGTTACGTAACTAACTTAATAATCTTAATACTATTTATTAAAAAGTACTTTATAAAACCGGTTAAGCCGTATTAAGTTAGAAAAGTAGCTTAAAGAGCTCGAAATAACTTAATATACAGAAAAAAAGAAATTAATAAAAAGAAGCTGATTAAATTATATATACTATGTATAAAATATATACGCTTATTATTTTATAATTTAAATAATATTGACGTATAATATAACTAAATTACTTAAATTACTTTAAAGTATCTCTTATTATAAAACGCAATTAATATCTAACGTGCTATATAATCAAGCTGTATATATAAGCAAATTATATATATTTTTTATTATTCCAACTACTTATCTTTAATTACTTATTTCTTAATAATTATAACATACAACGGCTTATAAAAATTAAAAATAAACCTAACCGTTTAGGCTAAAAAATAAGAGTCGAAATTTAATTATGAAAAACTTAATTTTATTTATAAAGTTCTATTTATTACCTTACGAACGTAAATTAAGAGTAAGCACGTTCGATTTAATACCGTTCTTAATTTATGCAAATTAACGCCAACCGGAAAGAAATTTATTATCGAAAAAATCCTGAACTTAAATAGAAAAACGTTCTTAATCCGATTTTAATACGTTAAAGATATAATTAATATATTGCTAACCCAGCGAGTTATAAAACGTATTAAAGTTAACTAGGCGTCGAATTCTATTAAACGGCAAAAAAAACTTTCAACGCATTTAAATCGAAAAATCGATTATTAACGGATTTTATGCAAAATTCTAACACCATTTTATAAATAATTTAAAATTATTCGAGTTGTAATAACAAAATACGGTATAGTAAAAAGAAATATTTATAACTTCGATAAAACTAAATTTTTAATAAGGTTTTTTATAATAATAGACATAATAATTATTAATGCCGAAAAACGCAAAAAACTTGAATAAACGTAATAAAGAAATAAAAAATAAATTATAATTATTTAAGTTATTAATTTCCAAAGTTAGATTATATTGCTATATATTATTATAACCAAAAAAAATTTTATATGTTAATATTGCGATAATTTATCACTAATAACCGATTTAAAAATCGTATAAAATAATAATAACTGGATAACAAATAAATTAAGTTTCGAATAGATCTAACATTTTAATAAGCATATTCGAATACGTATAAAAAGTTTGAAACGTTTTTTATCTTCGACGGCAACGAAAACCATTATTCGATAAAATTCGAAAAATATTACGCTAATAATAACATTATTACGTTTTATATACCCGCGTATTTTCGTATCGGCTTTAACCTTTTAATATATTTTATTTTTTATTTTAGATCGCGTTTATTTGCCATATATCGAGGATTTAATGCGACGGTATTATATGCATATTACTAAAAAGAAATTCCTTATTAATTTTTACGATACGTTTTAAGCTACCATAACGTTCGATGATATTAAATCTGGATTCGTAAAAGCTAAACTTATTTCATTTAATTGTAATAACGTTTTTTTAATTATGCTTACGCCGACCGTTTCCCCGTTAACCTTTAGCGATTTTATTCGTTCCCTGCCCGCGAAAACTTGTAAAAATATTAAAAGTCACGAAATAAAACTGTTATTTAAAAAAGCAATTTTAAAAAAAGGAATTTTAAAATAAAAAGATAATTAAAAAAGAAAATTAAAAAATTAAAAACTAATAAAGTAATTCGTTAAAATAAATAATAATTAAATCGGTTAATTTTTTAATTAAAAATAACTTATTATTTTTATACGAAAATATTCTTTTTCGAGAAAGTTTTACCTAATTACGCAAAACGAATTATATTTTAAGCAAACGTTATAAAACTAAAAATAAGCGTTTTTTTAAAAAAAGATTTTATTATACAAAAAAAAAAAGACTTTCTTAAGCCTAAAAAAAGTATTAAAAAAAAGTATTAAAAAAAAAGCTAATAATAACTAAAAAAGTTTTCGCAAAAAGGTTAAAACTAAAAAACGGAAATATGGCATTTACGGCAAGCCCGGGCATAATGCGCGTATTTATAACAAAATTATAAATACGTTAAATGAAAAAAAATCTAATTAATTTTAATTAATACGACATATTGTTATTAAATTATTTAAATTTGTTATTATAAAGTGCTAGAAAATGTACATCTTGCTTATATATACAGCTCGCTCATATAATACGTTACTTTTATTACTTATTATCTTATAATATAACTGCTAATATAAATTATACGACTTAGGTTTAATAATTGGTTAACTTTTCGCCGTTATAATACGGCCGAAGTAATTAAAAAAGGTACATTTAAAATAATTGCAAAACATAATTGTTGTAGTTAAGAAGTTTAAATAAAAAATGCCTTATTCGATTAGATTCCGGGGGAGGAGCGCCGCAAATTAGCTTAAGAGTAATCTGGAACACTTAACTTACCTCGAAATCGTTAAACAAGCGATTCACCCATCTAGCATACTTATCATACCATTTTTAGCTTTAAGCTCGAAAAACTTTTTTTATAAAAATAAGCAGCTTGCGATACCTAAGCAGGTCCGCCGGAAGCTGGGGTTTCGAAAACCGTAACGATAAAAAGGCATTTATAGCGGGGCGGCGGGAAAGGCTGGAAGTACCTGGGCTTTGCTTTTTGATGCTCTTTAGTAACGAATAATGGTCAGAACGTAGCCAATGATGAGAGCCGCAGACTGTCAGACGGCGATTTGTCTCAATGAGAGCGAATTCCGGAACATACAATAAGAAAGGATTTGACTAAGTCTTAATACGCAGGTGGGTTTCGAAGCAGGCCCTGCGCATAAGTCGCATTTCCGCTGTCATTAAGCAAGCCATTTCCACGCGCGTGGGCACAATCGCGTTCACCCTCTATGCATTCTTCACATGCGCAGGGGTCCAGTCCGGGCTGAGCAGCAGGTCTATGGCTTATGATGGCGGTGATGGTTGGGGGATGCCAGGCTAACGTGGAGTGGCCAACGTGTCTGCCTGTTCCAGGATTCAGCCCAGGTCAAAGCAACAGCAGCTCGGGACCACCTCCAGCAAGGGAAATCGTGGACGACTAGATTCGTCTCAGACAATTGACCGTTAAATCAAGGTTGAAGAGTGATCTTTCATTTTGACCGTACTTAATTTAGTAAATTTTCACAGGCAACACATGGGCGTGACCGTTCCAATACAGCTGTCATAATGTATAAAAGATATGAAGCGTGCTTTTTCTTATGAGAAATGCTAAGTGACCTAACGAATCATAACAGTTCTTGTCGTCATAATCCCTCGCTCGCTGTCATAATCCTGGCCGCGCGGGCTCGCATCCGAAGAGTCATGCACAGCCTCGACTGTTGTAGTGCCTGTGATGACGGTGGTAGTTCCCCCGCCGCGCGGGCTCGCATCCCAAGGGTCATGCACAGACTCGACTGTTGTAGTGCCTGTGAAGACGGTGGTAGTTCCCTCGCCGCATTTACCCCTTTTTACCCCCATTCGTGATAGTGTGTTGAATTCTACGTCGTCATCCCCCCGCCCACTGCCGAACCGAGCGTAGTACCGGTTGCGACGCTTTGGTGTATACGACCTGCTCCTTGGTACATTGGGGTCTGATTGGCTACCGGCTTGGCTATTGCCCAAGAGTCTGGGGGCTACATGGGCGGCGAAGCAGCGCAAAGTGGGAACAGAACCGCAAACTATAAGAAGGTTTCCTTCGATCAAACTATATATGAGAAAAAAGAGCGCGGAGTTAGTGCATGAAGTCGGCCAGAAACATAGACAAGGATGCAATAAACTTACGTCCAAAGGCTTAACGGACATATGACCCAGGTAATGTCCGGATCCGTAAATAATACGGATAGGCAAGTTGCTCGCACGATCGCAGTAATGACGGTTCTATGCGGCCTTATTAGCGAGCGCGACCTATATATAACCCCCAACATAAGGCAGCCTGGAACTTACAAAGATCCGATCCCGAAAACGCATACGACACCGATTTTGTGCACTAAACGCATTTTAAGTCTATATAACATCGGAAGCGGTAGAACGAATAGTGCGATATCCGAAACGATGTTGTGGACTGTTATCGTTACAAATAACGCCAGCTGGTTAATGCACGACCCGTTTATATGTTCGGAAATAACCCATGCTTTCCGCACCGGGTTGCATACAAGTATAAGGCTAAAAACGATAATGATTGAAGATATGCAGACGGCAGCGATAGTTGTCCATACGGCTATTTGGAACCAACGTTGTGGTGATAAGCGCAGGTAAAATATTAAGAGCGCTAACTTGGCAAAGCCGGAGCAGATGATATAGATGGGAGGTGAGACATAAATCAGCTTTTCGGAAACTAGTCAGCTTTTTTTCCGACGGTTTGCTAACCGCTGTCGGGCCGCCGTGGCCGTCGGTAAGGGGGTGTTGGAACTTACGTGCAAGTATCCTTCGGCTTTTTCGATGGACATCTCCCACATATGCACCCCTTGACTACCAGTGACAAACGAATCTATAGAATTCTATCAGTCAAAAAGGAGTTTTCGCGTCTGAAGTGATCGCCCAGTCATACACATTAGTATTACCTGCGGAACTAACCCCGCGAGCTAAGCAACGGCGGTTAGTCCGTTTGCGCCTAATATTAAGCATCTCCTTTTCGCGGATATCTGAGCACTATGAACTTACATAAGATGCAGCTAGGAATCCTGTCCCGTAATCGTTAGCTGCCACATTTTTTATAGAAAATGGATATATAATGCTCGTACCGTCGTCAACCTGTAAACCGGTCGCCAAGAAGATCTTGGTATAAAATCTTTGGAAGATGAAAAGCAGCGCGAGAAGGTTTCCGATTGCACACGTAACACATATCTCTGTGAAGTATTGCTGTTGCGGGTTATCGAAGTCTACCACGTATCCTTCTGGTGGTGGCAGCAAGGTAGTGACCCCATTTGTCGACGGGAGGCCGCCGGACTCAGACATCTCAAAGAAGTCGGTTCAGGTGCTGAAATAAAAAATAAAATAAGAGATATAAAAATAAAATTTTAAAAAGGAGGAAGTGACTTGAATTTCAAGATATAGATGCTTTCGCCCGATGATACTTAGTTCATGCGCTGTTCGATTATTAATAAATATATATTCCTCCGTCAGCGCGTTACGGGAGCTGGGATTTAAATTATGTTAAAGAACCTTGAACCCGGTGGGGTGTGTACCCAAGAATTTGCAGCCTATTTATTTGTAGGACATCTAGAGGGTTAAGCCTCATAGGCTATAGCACTTTGCGCCATGATCCTCAAATACGTAGCAGCCCGACGGCATGAGTCCAGACTCCAAGTCGAGACGCCATCGAGGCATCCTAACTACGTATGGTGAGTAAGTCTAACATCCTCGGGCGGTATCTGTCAACATGTTAAATCCCCGGATTTTCCTTGCAGTTGGCCGGTTTCTTGCACTAGCGATAAGTGACATGGATGTTCTTATTTCGCAAGATACTAAGAACAAGGGGGGTGACCCGTAATCAGTACCGGGAAACCGGCACAGGGTCCCAGGTATGGGGCTGCGTAGCCTTGTCCTGACAGAGGTGAGGCGTCCGCATCTTGCTGTTAACCTGAAGGTATCTTTGCATATACTTTAAGCCGTCAAGGAGACGGGGGGATTTCTGGAAGGATTACTCCATCTCTGAAAGGAAAGCGCTTGATATTAACGGAAGAGAAGTTCTTCTCGCGTTCTCATGTATGTTGTTGAACATTGTATATTCTGAGGGCTTTGTCGAAGTTCCATCTACCAATCATCAAAACTTCTGACTCGAATATCGTCCTGAAACGACTGTATACAGGTTGGTGAGGCCAAGAGCAAGCCATGTCGAAACGGTAGCAACGTCAAAGCGGCATTCCCAAAGGAACGGCGCCGAAAAAAGATCTCCATCAGCGGAGCTGAAGAGATGCTATGGGGTGTCAGAAGCCAATAGGGTGGCAAGAATGAACGCCATGAAGTGGGATCTAGCTCGACAACCTTACACGCACGTGCAAGTATGATGTTATCTTCAGATCATTTCGTCCAATACGACGTGACGGAATCTCCTTTAACACATAAGGGGCCGAGTTTTTATTTGATCGAACTAAGTCAAGCCACAAATTTTACTAAGCAAGCACTTCAATTCCAACAACGGAATGCAAGCCTAGTGGTTAAAATGATTGACCCACTTTCCTAACTTAAGAGCATAAATCAACTGCGCCACGCTCGTTGTGAAGAATGATAAGAAAAATGGGTCGATTTGCGATGTAGCTTTTCGATGAGTTTTGCCAATGCTCGACTATTTGCCTCCAAACGGGGAATGGTGGGGCGCTTACCGTGATAGGTAAGCCACCGTAATTCCAGTGGCTTACTTATCATCGCAGAACCGGTTAGCTGCAACCTTCTCAACATTCGACGGAACTTCGAGTCATGGGCCTACTATTTGTGAACCCATGCAAGAAAAAAAAAAGCTCAAGATCTACGTAGTTAAAACGCGCCACCAATCAGACTCTTACCGAGTAAAAAGCATTGCGATCCAGCAACATGACTCGCTGGAAGATACGGGCTCATAAGACCCCCGGTGTATAACTGGCGAAAGGCGGAAGACCATCACCATAACAGCTAGGTGCGGTAGCGCCGAATTGTCGAAATAAGACTTAGTAAAATGGACATTTTGATTCAGTGATCATACAGTGACATCGAGAGAGCCTCTTTTGCTAACAGCAGATAAGGATCTTAGCTCTATCACTACGGCTATTACTAATAGACTATTTCTATTGGGCCCGTTTTTACCTGCAGTCATCATATAGTCTGCAGTTATTGTCAGATATAGGGGACATCAGTTATGTTGTTTTATTAGACTAACTGCGTGCGCTATCGCATACGTTCAGCTTTTAGGTAGTTGAGCCACCGAACATATATATGTCGATCAGTAGGTGACCTTTCCGTATATAGGTTACCTCACTAAAATCTGGCCCTTTGTTTTGAAGGTGTAACTGCGCCGTAGGCGCAGCTATAGCTACGGTTTTGCAAAGATTTGTAACTTTAGATACTGATCCATAAAAGACCCATAAAATATATAAACCTTTAAAATAGGGCCTGATAACACGGTACAAAATATTAGGCGCTATATCAGCATTTTAATATAAATTTTCGAAATTTTAGTAAAAGTTTATAAATATAATAACGTTTTATACAAGCTCGCGAGCCGTTTTTTAGCACTTTGCAACAACAAATTCAAATAACTTAATAATAATCTATTGTATTAATTTAAATTAATCGGATTCTTTTTCGCTAAACTTATTTACAACTTTTATACAAGTACGCGTATTATATCTAAGCTTTCTGTAAACGCTATATTTTCGGTTTTTAATTTTAACCTTTTTATAACGATTTTTTTTCCGTTATTATTAACTGTATTTTTTTATTACCCCCTTTTTCTTAGGCCAAAAAAGCTTATTCCTTTTATATAATAAATATTCTTTTTTTTAAGAAAAGTTTATTTTTGGTTTTATAACGTTTATTTAAAATATAATTCGTTTTATATAATTAGACGGTTTTTTCTCGAAAAAGAACGGCTTTATATAATAGTAATATATAATCTTTTACTATAAAATTAACCGATTTAAATATCTTTATTAACAAATTATTTTATTAATTTTTGAAATTTTTTTTGCGAGTATTATTTTTATTTTGTTACTTTACGGATATTTTTAAGAGTTTTCGTAAAGAATGAAATAAAACCGGCGGAAATTAAAAAGAAAATGGTCGGCGTAAGTATAATTAAAGGAATTTTTAATTCGGAAAAGATATTATTAAAAATTAAATAAAATAAAATCAACTTTCGTAAATTTAAATTTAATATTATCGAACGTTATCATAATTTAAAACGCGTTATAAAAGCCGGCAAAAAACATGTTTTTTAGTAATATAAATATAATACCATCGTATTAAGTTTTCGATATATTATAAATAAACGCATTTTTAAAAAATACGTTAAAAAGTTAAAGCCGATACGAAAAATACGTAGGCATATAAAACGTAATAATAATATTATTATGAACGTAATATTTTTTCGAATTTTATCGAATAATGATTTCCGTAACCGTCGAAAATAAAAAAACCTTTCGAACTTTTTATGTGCGTTCGAATATATTTATTAAAATATGAAATTTATTCGAAAATTAATTTATATGTTATTTAATTATTATTATTTAATACAGTTTTTTAATCGGTTATTAATAATAAATTATTACGGTATTAAAATTTAAATAACTTTTCCTCGTTATAATAATAGATAATAATATAATTTAACCTTAAAAATTAATTTTTATTTTTTAATTACGTGTATATAAATTCTTTACGTTTTTCGGTATTAATAATTATTATGCCCGTTATTATAAAAAGCTTTATTAAAATTTAATCTTATCAAGGTTTAAATATCTTTTTTTGCGATATTATATTTCGCAATTATAACTCGAATAAGTTCGAATTATTTACGAAACGTTTTTAAATTTTTACATAAAACCGATTAATAATCGATTTTTAGATTTAAACGTATTTAAAACTTTTTTTACCATTTAATAAAGTTTAACGCTTAATTAATTTTAACGCGTTTCATAACGCGTTAAGCCAGTAATATACTAACTATATTTTTAATATATTGAAGTCGGACTCTCCTTAAAAGAGACGTGATTATGTAGACAAAATTAGATAAAATGATAGATTGCTACCTTAATTCCTAGGTTTTATTTAACCCATTCCTTTCGCAGGTAACTTCAAACTGCCTTATTCCGTTCCTATCCACGTCAAGTTTTATCAAGGTTATAGGCGGTTTTCGTAATCCGGAGTAGCCGGGTAAACTATCGTTCGTAATTTTTTTTTATTCCAAAATTTAAATTTCGAAATCGTTAAATTTGCTATTACCTTCCTTTTTTAATTTCGTTAATAATTTCGCCATAATTATTATACTTTCCGGCATACGTTTTTATAAAAATCGATTACCGTTATTTTCGTAAATTAAATTATATCCGAAAATTAAAAATTAAAATCGATTATTTTAGGAAAAAAAAAATTAAATCGATAATAATATCGATAATTTTAATCCGTCCGGTAAATTTTTAATAATTTTATACCGTTAATAAAATAGTTTTAATAATAGTTTTACGGCTATAAATTACCGGTATCGTATATCCGGATTTACGTAATATAATATTTTAAATAATTCGAAAAGATACAATAAAAACGATCGAACCGTAAAACTGGCGAAAATTCGAAAAAATATTAGCCTTTTATTCGCAATTAAAGTTTGCCATTAAGGTTTACCTTTAAAATTTATCTTTAGAGTTTATGGCGTAAAGCCTAATATTTCTTAAATTATATTATTTAACTTTGTTAAATTAGCTAGCAGGTATAAGATTTATTAGGGTCGAAACTTATCGATAATTACGTATTCGGCTTTAAAATAAAGCTTTATAAAACTAAAGTATTAATTTTATCCAAACCGTAAAAACTATTAATTAATTATCGTATTCGAAGATATTGAGTATAATATTTATCGTACATATTACATCGTATAATGATTTTCTGTATATTTGGCTCAGCCTGGAAAATAAGGCTTGAACCCATTCGATCTTGCATATTAAAGTCGGACAGAAAACGTTTACGTATTTAAATTTAAAAAAAATTTCGATAATAAATTTCTTTTCAGTTAGCATTAATTTTTATAAATAGGAAATAATGTCGGTTCGAACGTATCGACCGTAATATCGAGCTTTTAAAATAGATTCGGGAATATTATATATAAAATAAAGCTTTTTAAAACTTAACTTTTGGTTTTATTTTTTAGCTTAAATAGTTTAATTTATCTTAAATTCTTTTATAAAACGTTTTATATTATTAATGTTAAAAAGTTAATAATTAAAATTGGGTAATTAAATATTAACAAAAACGACTCGCGAACTTATTTCGCTCGCAAGCTTATATAAGACGTTAATAATAAAAATATTTGATAAAATAAAAGAAAAAGTTATTATATAACGTCATACGCAAGCTCGTAAGTTAAATAAGCTTGCGAGCCGTTTTTCGGCACTTTGTAACAACAAATTCAAATAACTTAATAATAATATATCGCATTAATTCAAATTAATCGGATTCTTTTTCGTTAAATATATTTACAACTTTTACATAAATACGCGTATTATGTCCAGGCTTTTCGTAAACGCCATATTTCCGTTTTTTGGTTTTAACCTTTTTACGATAACCTTTTTTAACTATTGTTGGTTAAATTTTTTTATTATTCCTTTTTTTAGGCCAGAAAATTTCTTTTTTGTCTAATAAATGTTTTTTCTTTTTAAAAACGTTTATTTTTGATCTTGCAATGTTTATTTAAAATATAATTCGTTTTGCGTAATTAAGTAATTTTTTTCGAAAAAAAAATATTTTCGTATAAAAGTAATAAGTTACTTTTAGTTAAAAATTAACCGATTTAGCCATTTTTTGTTTTAATAAGTTATTTTGTTCGTTTTTAATTTTCTTTTCTAAATATCGTTTTTATTTCGTTATTTTTTGATATTTTTAAGGGTTTTTACGGGCGGAGAACGAATGGAACCGGTAAAGGTTAACGGGAAGACGGTCGACGTAGGTATAATTGGAAAAAATTTTAATTCGGAAAGAACGGTATTGGGATTAAATGAAATAAGCTTAGTTTTTGCGAATTCAGATTTAATATTATCGGACGTTATGGTAACTTGGAACGTGTCGTAAAAGCCGGCGAAGAAATCTTTTTTGGCAATATAAATATGAAGCGTTATATTAAATTTTTTATATACCGCAAATAAGCGCGTTTTAAAACAGAATAATAAGATATATTAAAAGGTTAAAGCCGATACGAAAAATGCGTAGATATATAAAGCGTAATAATATTGTTATTAGTGTAATATTTTTCGAATTTTATCGAATAATAATTTTCGTAGCGGTTAAAAATAAAGAAACGTTTTAAACTTTTCGTACGCGTCCAAATATATTTATTAAAATATTAAATTTATTCCAAACTTAATTTATTTATTAGTTAATTATTATTATTTAATATAATTGTTTAATTAAATGTTAATAATAAATGATTGCGGTATTAAAAATTAAAATAATTTTGTTTTATTATAATAATAAATAACGGTATAATATAATTTTAAAAATTAATAATCTAGATAATTACAACTTAATTTTTGTTTAAATTATTTACGTTTTTTGGTATTAATAATTATTATGCCTGTTATTATAAAAAGCTTTATTAAAAATTTAATTTTATCGAAGTTGTAAATTTTTTTTTTACGATATTATATTTTATAATTATAACTCGAATAAGTTCGAACTATTTGCGAAACGTTTTGGATTTTCGTATAAGATCCGTTAATAATCGATTTTCCGATTTAACGCGTTTAAGGTTTTTTTTACCGTTTAATAAAGTTCGACGCTTAGTTAATTTTAACGCGTTTTATAATGGTTAGGTTAATAATATATTAGTTATATTTTTAATATGTTAAAGTTGGATAAAAAACGTTTACGTATTTAGATTAAGGACCTTTTCGATAATGGATTCTTTTTCGGTCGGCGTTAATTTTCGTAATTGAGAAATAATGTCGGTTCGGGCGTATCGACCGTAATATCGAGCTTTTAAATAGATTCGGGGATATTATATATAAAATATAACTTTTTAAAGTTTAACTTCTGATTTTGTTTTTTAGCTTAAATGGTTAAATTTATTTTAAATCTTTTTCTAAAACGTTTTATATTATTGGTATTAAAAAATTAATAATTGAAATTGAGTAATTAAGATGTTGACAAAAACGACTCGCGAGCTTGTTTGGCTTGCAAGCTTGTGTAGGACGTTATAATTTTAAAAAAGTATTTTAATTATATATAACGTATTATACAAGCTTATCGCGTATATAAGCTTGTTGCGCGTTTTTTTTTAACATGTTGCGATAACAAATTCAAATAAGTAACTATAACGCCATAAATTAATTCTAACTAATCGGATTCGTTTTTACTAGACGTATTTATAACTTTTTTATAAGTACGTACATTATGCCCGGGTTTGTTACAAAAGCCATATTTTCGTTCTTTAATCTTAACCTTTTTATAACAATTGCTTTTAGCCGCTATTTGTGACGGCAGCCGCCACCAGGATCAAACCGTAAGGCTGACAACCGTCATATGGGACTGACAGCTGCCACACGAACTAGCCACCTGTTACACAGAGAGTGGGGACATTTATAGATCTTCACGCACTTCGCAACTTTGCCTTTCTTTCCTTCTTTTTTTTAGCTTAAAATCTTCGTTTATAACGCCAATAAACTAGCTATTATGCTATATTTCGCTAGCCGTAATATTATTCTAAGTTTATTCCCTTCCTCGCTGGCCTAGCGATTAATAAAAAAAAGGTATTATACCTTTTTTACGTCGATACGTAACGACGAAAAACAACGCGTCCTAAACCAGACCCAAAACCAAAACCCAGATTAATTAGTATTAAGATTAAATGTCTGTTAGGAAAAATTACTTATTAATTAATCGACGTTTAAAACGACTTAGATCAATTAAAGGTAAAATTAAAAGTGCAAAAAACGAAATGCTTCCTTAAAACCCAGACCAGAGTACGGAAAACGACGTACCGCAAAACGAGACCGAATCCGTAAAAATAAAAGGTTTATTAGACCAAAACCAAAATTATTAAAACTAAAACCATAATTACTTAAAAACCGACCCTGATAAGCAGCTAATCGACGAGATGGCTAACGATAATTAGGATATTTAAGGAAAATTTTAAAAATTCCGTAACGAAATCGCTTACTTTTAGGCTAAATAAAGTTATTATTTCCCTATTCCTTCCGACGACGCCGACCACCCTCGCCGAGAAAATATAATTAATAACGTTTTCGATAACATTAATACGTTTCGCTTTACCAATATAATAACATAACCCGTTTTTTATAAGTTTGCAGAAATTAATAACGCAAATTTTAATTATAACCGAAAAAAAAGATCTTACGTTAACGACTTAGCCAAGTTTAGCGGTAACAAAACCAAATTTAACGCTTAGGTTCGTAAGGTCGTAAACAAGTTCGAAGTAAATAAACCGACCTTTCGGAACGAAAAGATTCGTATAGTTTATTTAATAAACCTTTTAAAAAAAAAGGCCGAATAAATAATTAAAATTCGTTACCGATCGATTACGTAACCTTTTTTTTACGTAACCAAAATAATTTAAATGCTGGAATTATCGTATTACAATCCGAATTAAACCTTTACTATTAAAAAAATTTTCCGTATTTTTATCTTTAAGTCCGGTAAAAATTAAAATATTTACGATTTTATTTTTAAGTTTAACGTTTTCGTTTAAAAGGCCAAAATTATTAAGGACGAATAAAAGCAAGTTTTATGGAAATATATCCTTTTAAATCTTAACTTACGCCTTTTTAAAAATAACCGTAATTTCGACGTTATTTACGAAAAGTTTTATAACCGTATTATTATAATTACTTATAATAACCAATTCGCTTATAAAAAGCGTTAGCAAAAACGTAAGCCCCGATTATATAACTTTAATAAACCGAAAAATAAAAACAAAAAACCCCGTTCGAATAATAATTCCGGCAAATCGAAAATTTCGGGTAATACCGGCAAACCTTTATCAGAGGTTAAGAAAAAGGTTTATTAAAAGGCCGGTACGTACTTTAACTATAGCAAAACGGGATATAAAGCTAGCGATTATCCCGATAAGAAAAAGGTCGTTACGGTAAAAATAATAAATGATTTATTTAATTCCGATAAATTAGAAAAAAAAGTAAAATCGTTAAAAAATTTTTTAATAATTTTTTTTATATTAATAATAACGGAAATAAATAACTTTAAAAAATATAAAACTTTTGTTAAAATTACGTAAATTTAAATAAATAAGATTAATTTATACGTTATTGCTTTTTATCATACCGGAGCATAAACCCGATTTTTTATTAACCTTTTTTTCGTTAAGTAAGTAAAAAAACGATTATAAATTTGTATTATCCGGTTAAAAAAATTAATTTAGTTATAGGATTACCGAAAGCAATTCGCCGGCTAAATAAAAACCTAAATAATTATAATATTTGAAATTAACGGACGACGTTTTTCCGATTAAATTTTTTAAATTATAAATACTAGATACGATATTTTTATCGATTTCGATTAAATAAAAAAATATAACTTATTATTAAACTATAAGAACAAAAATATTATCTGGCTTGACGATTTACCAATTTTGGCCAAGTTTCTACCGGCGATTAAACTTCCAGCCTAATGTTTACTGAACGGATACGTCAACCTTAAAATTTAAGAAAACGTTTACCGCCGTAACCGCGTTATAAAAAAAGCCGATAAATAATACCAAATTTTTCGACGCTTATAAAGGAAATTCGAAAACGATTTTATTTTAATACCCGTATTTGTTATTCCGTTAAATATGGTAAATAAAAAAGATATACCGAACGTATATAATATTAAACCGACCATTTTTATTATAAAAATTATTAAAAATAATATAATTATTATTTCGTTAACGAATAAATTAAAAATAAACCCCCGTACGGAATAATAAAGTAAATAGCCGTTATTTTAAAAAGTTATTCCTTTTAAAAATAAAAAATCGAACGTTATAATAATAATTACCTTAAAGAATTGGAAGATATATAACGGTTAAGGAATTTCTTTTCTCGAAAATAAGGATCCGGAATACGTAAAACGAATCCGGAAACTTTTGCCAAAACTTTTTGCCTATATAAAAGGATTTTTTTTTTTTAAAAAAAAAGCCGATATTTTTTTAAATTTCCGACCTGGCCATAACGTAATTTTAAAACTCGACCGGCCGATACCCGCCTTTAGATTCTTTACTTATAAAACGCTTATTTAATATTTTCCGTTAAAAAAAATAATAAATAAATTATTAAAAATAAATTTTATCGAATTATATATATAAAAAGATACCGCCTTAATTTTATTTACCTTAAAACTTTATTTATCGGAACGCCGGTTTTATATCGATTACCGTTAAAAAAATTAATATTTAAAAAATTGCTTTATTTTAACTTTTTTACTTAACGGTATTATATTTAATTATTAAAACGTTAAACGTTTTGTTAAAATCGATATTATTTAGGCGTTTTATAAATTTCGTATCGTTATTAAATCAAAATACCTTATAATATTTAAAACCCGTTAAAAAACGTTTTAATAAAAAATATTTTTATTTGGATTAAAAATAAACTTTATTTAATAATAATTATTTATTAATACTTAATTATATAAACTTTTCGATTATTACGTAAACGCTTACGCCGATAACGTATTAATTTATTCCGGCTCGGAAAAAAAATATTAAAAATATTACGAAAAAATTATTTACCGGTTATATAAAGCTAACCTTTAAGGAAATATTAAAAAGTTCCGGTTTAACGTTAAAAAAATAAATTATTTCGGTATTATTATAAAAATAAACGAAAATATTTTTATCGACTTAATTAAAATTAAAATAATTTAAAAATAAAAATTCGAAAATTTTAATAACCGTATCGTAATCGGTTTATTTATAAAACTTTATAATTACGTACAAATATTTTATTATTATAAAAACGGCATAACCGAATTATTAAACCGTTTATTAAAAAAAAATTTTTTTTATAATAAAACCCGAATAAAAAAAAGCTTTCGAAAAAATAAAACGGTTTATTTACGAAACCTTAATTCTAGCCTTTTTTCGACCTGGCCAACCGACCAAAATAAAAATAAACGCATCTCGTAACGTAATTAAAAATATTATTTAATAATAACAAAAAAATAACGAATAAAAACTTATAAAATATTTTTCGAAAATTATAATTCCAGCAAAAAAGGTATATCCCATTTAAAACCGAAAACTGTTCGTCATAATCCAGACCTCTAAGCATTACTGCCTTAAACTTTAAGGATAAAAGTTTTTTATTATTACCGATTACCAAACCCTATTATACTTTACGAATAAACATATTCTTTTTACGCGCCAAATCCGATAAGTTAATTTCTTTTTTAATTTCGATATTACTTTTTAATATCGACCTAATAAAGAAAATATCGTTACGGATACCTTATTACGAAAAACGGTAAATTTGCTTATAATTAAAACCCGAAAAAAAAGGAAAAAAATTAGGTTTTAATTCCGTTAAAACGATTAAACTTTTTTATCGTTATTATTAACGAAATGCCGATTAAGGTACGAATCGAAAATATCTTATAAGGTATTAACTTAATTAACCTTATCCGTTGCAAAAACAAGGTATAAAATTTAGGCAAAAAAAATAATAAATTAATAATATCCGAAAAAATAATTAACGGTTACTTTTTTTTTCGTACCGTATTAATCCGTAAAATTTACGTATTTAAAATATTTACGTACTTTAACCAAAATAAAGTAATTAAAATATTAATACGGAAATATACTTAACCCCGATTTAAGCAAATATCCGATAATATATTTAAAATTATTATAATTACCGTCGGAACAAAACGTTTTAAAATAAAACCCCAGAACTTTTTTACCTTTTCCTTATTCCGAATAATATTTGGAATTACGTCGCCGTCGACGGAAAAAATGTGCCAAAAGACCGTTACGGTTACGATTATATATAAGCATTTATTGATAAATTTAATAGAATTATAATAACTTTATTAGGTAAAAAAATTAATATTGCCGAAACTTTAATTAGCCGATATTATCGATATTTATATCGTTTTTTTAAAATACCCGTTATTTAAATTAACGATAACGTAAAATAATTTATTTTTTAATTTTTAATTAAATTAAACGAATTTACCGGTATAAAATATCGTTACGGAAATATTTTATATCCGTAAATTTAAAGGATTATCGAATTTATAAATTAAAAGTTAAATTAACGTTTACGTTTTTATATTAATAAATATTAAAACGATTAAAACGTATATATACCGATATTAAATTTCGCGTATAATTTATTATAATATTCGTTAATTAATATAACCCCGTTAAAAATTATATTAAATAAAGATATCCGGAATTTATTATCGTTAAATTTAAATATAATAAAAACGAAAACCGAGTTAACTTAACGGATATTAATAATTATTAAATAAATTAAAAACGTTTAAACGTTTACGAAAAAAATTACGTTAAAAATATAAAAACGTTAAAAAATATAAATTAATAAAAAACGTTATTTAACCGATTTTAAAGTCGGCGATAAAATTTTTTTCCGTAAAAAAAATTTCGTAACGTAAATACCGATTATTTATTTAAATTTATAATAAATAAAATTTTTTAAGGTTATAAAAAAATGCGGATATAATTTTGTTTTTAATTTGCCGCCGAATTATAAAATAATTAACTTATTTTACGCCGATCGGTTACGTAAAACCGATAATAACCCGTTACCTTAATAAACCTAAATATTACCGTTACCTAAAAAAATTAACGGTAAATTAAAATTCGAAATAAAATAAATCGAATAATTAAAACTTAACGGGCGTTATAAAAAATTGTAATATTAAGCCAAATAAAAAGGTTACGATCCTGATAAGATATAATATTCCGTAATTAATTTTAAAAATACGCCGATCGTAATAAAACGGTTTTATACGGAATATTTTAAAGTACTTAAATTACCGGTCCGCTTATAAAAATGGATACGCGTAACGGCGGCCGATAAGATTAACGAAAATTACCCCGATAATAATAAGGCCGCAAAAGTAAGAACCGGATTAATAAGAAAAAAACGGCATTTATAATTAATAAAAATTTGCATATTTTTTTTAATCGTATATAAATTTTTAAAAAGGGGTAATGTAACGGCAGTTGTTATCAGGATCAAACCGTAAAGCTGGCAACCGTTATATGGGATTGATAGTTGCTACACGAACTAGCTACCTGCCATATAAAGAGTGGGGATATTTGTAAATCTTTACGCATTTCGCGACTTTGCTTTTCCTTTTTTTTTTTCTTTAGCTTAGAATCTTCGTTTATAGCGCCAATAAACTAGCTATTATGTTATATTTCGCTGGCCGTAACATTATTAACTGCATTTTTCTATTACCCTCTTTTTTTTCGGTTAAAAAGATTTTTTTTATATAGTAAATATTTTTTTTTTAAAAAACGTTGATTTTTAATTTTTCGACGTCTGCTTAGGATATGGTTTATTTTGCGTAATTAAACTTTTTCTTTTCGAAAAAAAGGTGGCTTTATATAATAATAATATGTAACCTTTTATTATAAGATTAACCGATTTAAGTATTTTTGTTAACGAGTTACTTTGATGATTTTTATTTTTTTTTTGTAAATATCGTCCTTGTTTTATTATTTTACGAATATTTTAAGAGTTTTTGCGAAAGATAAAATAGAACCGGCGGACGTTAACGAGAAGACGGTTAACGTAAATATAACTAAAAAAAATTCGATTTCGAAAAGAACGTTATTAGGATTAAATGAAATAAAGCTAACTTTTGCGAATTTAGATTTGATATTATTAAATGTTATGGTAGTTTTAAACGTATTATAAAAGCCGGCGAGAAAATCTTCTCTGGTAATATAGATATAATAACGTCGTATTAAATTTTCGATGTACCGTAAATAAACGCGCTTTAAAATAAAAAAACAAGATATATTAAAAGGTTAAAGCCGATACAAAGAATGCGGGAATATATAAAACGTAATAATATTGTAATTAACGTAATATCTTTCGAATTTTATTAAATAATGGTTTTCGTAACCGTTAAGAATAAGGAAACGTTTCGAATTTTTCGTACGCGTTTAAGTATATTTATTAAAATGCTAAATTTATTTTAAATCTAATTTATGTATTATTTAATTACTATTATTTAATATAATTTTTTAATTAGTTATTAACGGTAGGTTATTACGGCACTAAAATTTAAAATAAATCTTTTCCGTTATAATAATAAATAGCGGCATAGCTTAATTTTAGGAATTAATAGCTTAAATAACTATAACTTAATTTTTTTTTCTTTTGTTACGTTTGTTTAAGTTTTTTACGTTTTTTGGTATTGGTAATTATTATGTCCGTTATTATAAAAAGCCTTATTAAAAATCCAGTTTCGTTAAAATTGTAAATATCTTTTTTTACAATGCCGTATTTTGTAATAATAACTCAAATACGTTCGAACTATTTGTAAAATATTTTTAAATTTTCGGATAAAACTTGTTAATAATTAATTTTTCAATTTAAACGCGTTTAAATTTTTTTTTTGCCGTTTAATAAAATTCGACGTCTAATTAACTTTAAGCCGTTTCGTAACGCGCTAAATAAGCAACGAATTCGTTATATTTTTAATATACTAAAATCGAATAAGAAACGTTTACGTATTTAAGTTAAGGGTTTGTTTGATAATCAACTTTCTTTCGGTCGGCGTTAATTTTTTCGTAAATAGGGGATAATATCGGTACGGAAAAATTTGTCGTGAATTCGATTTTTTAAGGTAGATTCGAAAACGTTATATATTATATAAAGCCGTTTATAATTAAGCTTCGAATTTGTTTTTTTAGCTTAAAAAGTTAGGTTTATTTTAGCGTCTTTCGTAAGCCGTTTTATATTATCAACGTTAAAAAAATTAACGATTAAAGTTAAATAATAAATATGGTAAATAAAACGCGCGCTAAGTTTGTGTGCGTAACGAGCTTATATAATACGTTATAATTTTTAATCGAAGCTATTTTAGTAAAAATATTATAAAAAATAATCTAAAATCTTTGTTATCATTAAACCTTTTATCCGGATCGCTATTTTGATTATAACGTAATAACTATAATTTAAACGGGTAAAAGAAAATTTTAAACGGGCTTATTTCATAATAAATTACCTTTAAAACGTTTATAATAAAATATTATATATAAAAATTATACTATTAAAATTAAAAGAGCGTTTTAAAGTTAATTATCTTTCATTTCTTTATAGCTACGACATAATAACTATAATCCGTACGGCAGAAAAAATTAATATACGAACTTTTTCTATATAAAATATATTAGAGAAATCCGGTGTATATTAACGCGACCGATAGTTATGCTATTAGAATTAGCTAGCAGTGGGTGCGAATGCACTCTATATAAGGAAATGCTCTCTTTAATCGGAACATATACGTTTCGGAACTAGATTATACTAAAGTGTAGTGCGTGATTTAAAGCGTTAACGAATAAGAGAAGATATAATATAACTAATACCCTTTATATGTAATGATTAAAAGTTTTGTTCGCTTAATTCGCGTTATTATTAATTAATTTAGCAGTTGTTAACACGATATAGGCTGTATATTAGCTGTAATTTCTTTTTTAAATATCTTGTTAGCTATAATAGCCTCCGTACTATCGATCTTCTCTATTATTTATAAGAAACTTAGAAATTAGCATTAATTTAAAGGAGGATTTTAATTTAAAGTTTACCTTTTTAAAACTTAGGATTATATTAATTGTAATTAGTTACGTTTATAGCTTATTAAGCTTATAAAACCCGATATAGTTTTTTACTTAAAAACGAATTCGTTTTTCAACGGGAATTAAACTTTTTTTATAAAAATTAACGAAATTATTTTTAAATTAATTAACAAATATCCTGAAATATACGGCGTATATTTATTAAAATCGGAAATACGATATTTTCTATAAAAATATTAACAACTTAACGAAATAAACTCTAAAATTTATATTTTTAACTAGGAAATAAATATTTTTTTTAAATTCTTTTTTACGCAAATAATACTTTATATTAACGAAATCTAGTAAAATATATAACTATAAGCTTATAATTGATATTTAACGAGAATACCGTAAAATATTAAAATAAGTTTCGAAATTGATTAAAAAATTAAACGAATAAATCGAAAAACAGTAAAATATTATAAGTTTAAGATATTAATATAAAGTTTTAAAACCAAATAACGCTTTACATATGCAAACGAGATATACGAGCGAGCGAAACACTTTTTAACATTTCGTAATTACAAATTTAAATAACTTAATAATAATGTATCTTATTAATTTAAATTAATCGAATTTCTTTACATTAAATACCTTTATAACTTTTTTATAAATACTTGTATTATATCCGGCTTTACTGCAAACGTTATATTTTCGTTTCTGTGTTTTAATTTTCTAATAATAACTTTTTTGCATTATTATTAATATTATTTTCTTTTTTTTTTAAACTAAAAAAGTTTCTTTATATAAAACAAATATACTCCGTAAAAAAACGTAACCGTGTAAACAAAATTAGATAAAATAATAAATTACTACCTCAATTCCTAAACTTTACTAAATCTATTTCTTTTACAACTTTTATTTACGTCGATTTTTGTGAAGGTTTTAAACGATCTTCGTAATCCGAAACAACCGGGTAAACCATCGCTCGTAATTTTCCTTACATCGTTCCAAAATCGAAACTTCGAAATTCTCGAACATGTTATTACCTTCCTTTTTTAATTTCGCTAATAATACTTCCATAATCGTTATACTTTCCGACATATACTTTTATAAATATTAATTACCGTTATTTTTGCAAATTAAATTATATCCGAAAATTAAAAACGGAAATCGATTATTTTAAAAAAGACTTTTTAAATCGATAATAATATCGATAATTTTAATTCGTTCGGTAATTTTATAATATTTATAGACCGTTAATAAAACGGTTATCGTAATAATTTTACGGTTTTAAATTACCGGTATTACGTATTTAAATTTGCGAGGTATAATATTTTAAGTAATTTAAAAAACTATAAAAATAATTAAACTATAAAATTGGCAAAAGTTCGGAAAAGTGTTAGCCTTTTATACGTAATTAAGGTTTGTCGTTAAGGTTTGCCTTTAAAGTCTGCCTTTAAGGTTTATCTTTAAAGTTTACCGCGTAAAGCTTAATATCTTTTAAGTTATATTAACCTTACCGAACTCAGCTAACGGGCATAAAGTTTATTGAAGTCGAATCTTATCGGCAACTACGTATTCGGCTTTAAGTAAGGCTTTATAGAACCGAAATATCAATTTATCCTAATCGTAAAACTATTAATTAATTATCGTATTCGAAAATATTAAATATATTATTTATCGTACAAATTATACCGTATAATAATTTTCTGTATATTTGGCTGAGCCTGGAAAATAAGGCTTAAACTATTCGACCTTGCCTAAAACAAATATTTTTTCTTTTTAAAAAGGTTTGTTTTTAATATTGCAATGTTTATTTAAATTATAGTTCGTTCGTATAATTATATATTTTCTTCCGAAAAAATTACTTTATATAAAAATAATGCATTACTTTATATGAAAAACCGGCGGAAATTAACAAGAAAATAATTAATATAAATATAATTAAAAAGTTTCTAATTGAAAAAAAAAAACGTTATTAAAATCGAATAAAATAAAATTTACTTTCGTAACTCCAGATTTATTATTATCGGGCGTTATAATAACCTAAAACGCGATATACAAACCGGCGAAAAATCCTTTTTTAATAATATAAATATAATAATGTTATATCAAGTTTACGATATATTATAAATAAATACCTTTTAAAATAAAAAACAAAATACGTTAAAAAACTAGAGCCGATATTAAAAATATACGGGCATATAAAGCGTAATAATATTATTATTAACGTTATATTTTTCGAATTTTATTAAATAATAATTTTCGTAACCGTCGAAAATAAAAAACGTTCCGAACTTTGTATACGCGTTTAAATATATTTATTAAAATATTAGATTTATTTAAAACTTAATTTATAAATTTAGTAATTATTATTACTTAATGCGATTATTTAATTAACTATTAATAATAAATTATTACGGTATTAAAACTTAAAATAATATTTTCTTATTATAATAATAAATAACGGTATAACTTAATTTTAAAATTCATAACTTAAATAATTATAACTTATTTCTTATTTCTTATTACGTGTATTGAAATCTTTTATATTTTTCGATATTGGTAATTATTCTACCCGTTGTTATAAAAAACTTTATTAAAAAATTTCATTTTATCGAAGTTATAAATATTTTTTATAATATCGTATTTTGCGACAATAACCGGAATAAGCTCGAATTATCTACAAAATATTTCTAGATTTTCGAATAAAATTTATTAATAAAATCGTTTTCGATTCCAATACGTTTAAAAAATTTTTTAGCTATTTATCAAAGTTCGATTCTTAATTAATTTCGACCCGTTTTATAATATTTTAGGTAAATAATAAATTCGTTATATCTTTAACGTATTAAAGCCGAATAAAAAAGATTTGCGTATTTAGGTCGAAAGTTTAATCGATAAAAAAAATTTGGGTCAACGTTAATTTTCGCAAATTAAAAATAATATTCGTTCGGGCGTATTTGCCGTTAAAACGGTACACTAAAGTAAAATGCGACATTTTATAAATTAAATTAAGCTTTTCATAATTAAGTTTCGTGGGTTCTTTTTAGCCTAAATAGCTAGGTTTATTTTTATTTCTTTTATAAAGCGTTTTATAACGTTGATATTAAGAAATAGACGATTAAAGATAGGTAGTTAAAATGGCTAAAAAAGTATTTCGCTCGCTCGTATATCTCGCTCGTATATATAGAACGTTACGATAATCGGATAAGTTTACGATTTATATATAACCGTAATTTGTAATATAAAACTTTAGAAGAGATTTTTTTAAATAACGAAAAAAGCCGAAATTAAAAACGATATAATTAATTATTAAAAAGGTAGTTATTTAATCTTTAAGTTATTAAACCTAAATTTATAATTATTTATATAACCAAACGTTAAAACGGCGTTTTTAATATTTTTGCGGATTTTTACGAATTTATTTAATTAAATTAATTTCAATTAAAAAGGAATTAATTCGAATAACGGTTAGTCGTAAAGCAAAATCTTTAAATAATAATCAAAATAGGTTGGCTATAAGGATACATATACGGACCGAAACGTAAGTTAACGAGAACGTGAAAAATTACATATGTAAAATATACGTTATAGAATTTATTTAATTATTTTATATAGATTATTCTAATATTATTATATATTGTTTACTGAAACCTTGAAGCATTTCCGTTTTAATTAAATAATAATGATAATAATTTAAAAACGTATTACTGCCGATTAAATTATAAATAGATGAACTTTTAAAAAACTAAAATAAATTTTAACGTATTTGTTGATTTTTAATTAACGTAATATAATAAATACTACGTTTTACTTTGAGCAAAAGTTATTGATATTAGATTTAAGTTTTATAACATAGATTTAATTAATTCAATTAATAAGTTCTTTATTCATAAAATAACGGTATAAAACAATAGAATATAAGTAAAAAATAAATATATTATTTTAAAGCTGTAAAAGCTTAACAGTATTACGTTTATACAACGTAATATCTTAAAAAGCTTCGTATATAATCTGGTAATCTTTTTAATAATTCCGAAAAAAAAGATATTGATATCTTTATTCGAAATAAACATAATTAAAATTTATTAGATTAAGAAATAAATTTGATTACTTTATTATTAGAAATATTCACGTAGTATTTATTTATAAGACCTTTATAACTTATAAACAAAAGTTTAATTTATAAGTAACAAAATTACCGGAAATTAATAACGGTATTATATAACATTTAAAATTAAAATATATAAGGGCCGAAATAATTACTTAGTTATAGTTTTATACAACGAAAATTCATATAAAAAGTCCGATAATAATTAAAAACTAAATATATTAAAAGACGAAGGTTATAATAGAAATACGTTATAAATTAAAGAAAAAGCTTTATTAATTAAAATAAAAAATGTTATTAACTTTATAAACTTTTCTAAAAAAACCTGAAGAATTATAAATACGTTATATTTGTTATCGATAAATTTTTAAGATTTATATAAAATATTTATTTTAAAAACTAAAAATACCATGTATTGATTATAACGTTACGACATTTTTTAAAGTTTTTATAAAAACAAAAAAGGATTTTTTACAAGTAATTATAAACTATAACGAAATTTTAACCTTTAATACTGTATATTAAAATGGAGCAGGGTGCAGGGTCGGACACATGGCCTGACTGATTAGTTAGTCAGCACCCCCTATATATTTCTAGCGGTCCTTTTCGCCGGGCTTAACCCCGAGAATATCACTATTTATCTTTTATAGTTTTGCTTTATTGGTCTTAATACCAGAATACAATTTGCGTTGCCTTTATTATCTTTTAAACCTTGGGCTTATTCGTGATACGTTTTTCGATTACATACTGATTAGAACTAATTCTTCCCGTCCTAATTTATTTGGCTGCCAAGGAGAGGAAACTGGCTTTAGTTAGCTGCCGAGATAACTTTCGATCTCCGATTATAAAACGGAAAAAATAAGGTCCTAATCAAAAACGCGATTATAATTATAATTACGATTATGCAAACCTGATAGCAACTTGCGGTAAACGATTAATAACTACGATAACGACGTAATCCTTTTCCGATTAATAAGAAAGTTGTTAAATAACTTAAATACGATACTTTACTTAAAAATACAGCTTTATTTGGAAAACGGCAAAAGAATATAAATGCGGACGGTAACCGGTATCGGAATCTAAATTAATTATTTAAGTTTTAAATTAATTATATAATTTAGAATACCATATATATTAATAAGAAAATTACGTAATAAAATAAATTATAAAATTTAATTAATAAAGGTTAAAAAAGCCAAAATTACGTCGCTAGCAACGTAATTATTAAGATCTGGATTAATTAAAATAAGTGCAACGATAATAAAATTAACGATATAAATAAGATAACGAATACGAATAAAAAAAGGAATAAGGCTATAAAGTTATTTATTTTGCATAAAAAAAAATACCGAAAAAAAATAACGTTTTTTAATACGATATAAAAATTAAGAAAAAAACGTTACGTAATATATTTTGAACCTTTTTAGCGTTAATCGGATAATATTTTATCTGGTTATTATTAAGCTGTATTATTTAAGATTTACTTTTTTTATTAAATTTAAATATTATAACGTTTAAGTTAATAATAGAAATATTAATTAATAAGTTAAAAAAAGTACGGTTAAATAATTAATAACGTAATATTAATTAAAATAAAATTATTTAAACAATTAATAAAAAAAGAAGGTTATTTATTTTTTAAATCCGATAAAGAAAAAAAATATATTTAAAATAATTATTACGGATAATTATTTATTTTATACCTAAATATACCCCTATTAAAATAATATTTTATAACTTAAATAATTCGAAAATTAGTAATATTAATTAATTTAAGATAGGTTTTAATAAGTTTATTAAAGGTTTATCGAAACTTTTTAAAATTATTATTTAGGTTTAATTATAATACGGATTATTTTTAATATTAAATTTTTTTAATTTTATAAAAAATTAAAACTTTGCTTTAAATACGACCGCTTAATACCGATTAATAAAAAACCTTTACGATAATAAGTTTAATAAAACTAAACCCCGGAATAGTAATAATTTAATTGGATTTTTAAAGTTTATTAAGGATTTAAGTATATAAATAATTTTTGGAATTATTATTAAAATACCGAAAGGACGAAAAATTATATTAATTCAGAACTTTTTAAAGTTATTTATAAAATTTATAATATTTATATTAAACGTTATATTTTTCGGATAAACCGATTAACCCGAATACGGTTTTCTTACTTTTATTATAAATAGATTTTCATTTATTATGGTTTTTCCAAATCCGTTAACTTATCCGGACCTTCGTTTTTTAAAAACCGGAGTTACCGATTAAATTAAAGGGATTATTCGATTATATAGGAAATATAAATTTATAAAGTTTAAGATATTTACCGAATTATTATTTTGGACCGATAGTAATAATAGAAAGGACCGAATTAAAATAATTATTAATAGAATAATTAAATAAAACGACGTAATTAAGATCGTTTTAAAAACTTTTAAGTTATAGGATTTAAAATAAATTCGGATTATTAAGGATTAATTAAAAATTTTAATTAGGTTTACGATTATTACTTAAAACATACCGTTAAAATAAGAAACGTTTTAAAAGAAATTAGGTAAAAAAAGTAATTAGTTAATATCAACGAATATATTAAAAGTTTATTAGAAAGATTATTAGCCGGTTATTTCGAAAAAATTATTAATAATTCGAATATGTAACTTAAAAATTTATACGCGATAATTTACGATAAGGTTTTTATATTAATTAAAGACTAAGTTATAAATAAAGTTATATTTTTTAAATATAAAAAACGTAAGCGATAATACGGAAACGTCCGTTTCGATATCGAGCAAAAAGATAAGGATCGGCTTTATTCGGCCTATTAACCTAAATAATTATAATTAGAAAATTCCCGTTTACGATAATTATTATCAAGCCGGATTAATTAAATATCGAAAATTATAAACGTATTATAAGATTTAAAAATTAACCAAACCCGACAAATTTAAAATTTCGAAACTTTTAAAAAGGAAATAAAAAATTAAAAAGTAACCCGGATATTATAATATTACGTTCCGCTAAAACAGAAAATACCTTGGATATGCTATTATGGTGCCGACCCGTCGATTAATATAATTAGTTTCCAGCCGGATAAATTTAATCGATTAAGTTTTTACCGTAAACGAAATAAATACCAAAGTCGAAAAAGTTACCGAGGCGGTTATTAAGGTTATAATAAACGGTTTAATAATTTTAATTAAGGTATTTATTAATTTTATTAAAAGCTTAAATATAATATGCAAAAATATTACTTATTTATTAATATAGAAATTACCGGATTAATTTTATTTGCCGATAACGGTTATACCATTTTCCTTACAGCTTTAAAGGATAAGGTTACTTTAAGTATAATTTAATTTTTTTAAATCTTAAAAAGTTAAGCAATCGAATAATAAATCTTAATTTAGAAAAAGATTTTAAAATAAATCCATGGTTTATTAACCTTCCTTACCCGATTTAAGGAAAAAATGTAATATTTTGATCGGCGAAACGACATTTTCCGGGGCGTTAATAATTAATTAATTAATCCTAATTCGGATATTATTAATTAAGTTAAATTTTAAAAGTATATTACAATTTTATAATTAAATTAATAAAAGTTCGATATTAATTAAATTAAAGTAACCGAAATTAATATAATTTATTTTGTCGACTATAAAGGAAAACCATTTTATAAAAAGGTATTTTTACGTAACTGGCTATAAAGCGATCCCGTCGAAAGCAAAAATATCCGCTATTTGGAAAAAATCCGAATTTTAAAAATCGATAATTTTGATTAGTTAACGGTACTTGTTAACGTTATAATAACCAAACGATCTAAAAATAAGGAAAATAATTTTAAAAACGTAAAAAGGAATAAAATTAAGTACGAAATTAACGATAATAACCTAATATTTAAAGAACCCGTATTTTATAATATAAAAGTTAACGTTTAAATAAATAATACTTTTCGGACGAATATTAATACCTTTTAAATAAACGATATTACTTAAACGGATAATATTTTTATCTATAAAAACTTGATCGATAAGTATATAATTAAATTCTGGAAAAAAAAGATCCGAAAGAACTTTAAAAAAAAGTTTGAAATTATTTGGTCCGAATTAATCGAAATTTGTTTAAATTTCGGAAAAGTTTTTAAAAATTTTATAACTATTAAGATTTTAAAGGTATTTAATTATAAAAATACGAAGATAATTAAAATAACCGAAATTAAAGTACGAAAATTAAAACCTTTAAAAATAAAAAAACCTTTTAAAATCCTTACTATAAATATCGGTTACAAAGCAAAAAATTAAAAAAAAGCTAAAGTTTTATTAATTTAGCAATATAATCTAGCTAAATATATTATCCCGCTATTTAAACTAATAATTAAAGTAAATTATAAAGACGGCAAAGATTTAATTAATAAAATTATCGATATAAGAACTAAATTTAACGTTATCGTTACGTCGTATATTAAGCAATATAAACTAGCTATAAAATAAATACGCGTATCGTTTATAAGCTTTAATTTTTAAAAAAGAATTTCGTTCGAAAGTATTATTAAGGTATTTATCTAATTAATTAACCGATTAATTATTATTTTTTTATTTATCGTTAATAATTATTACGTTACGTAATTATTAATATTAGAACTTAATTTTATAACTAAATCGAAAATAACGCTAAATATAAACCCGGACGTAATAAAAAAAACCCTAAAATTTAGTCCGTTAAAAATTATTATTCCCTTAATTTTTATTAAAAAAGTTATACGTAATATCCGTATTAATAAAAAGCTTAAAAAAAAGCAGCCGGTAAAATAATAAGCCGTTTTATTAACAAAAGCAAATTTATAAGCGAAGATACGGACGAATATATTATAGGCCCTTACGTCTTTTCGATTAATAATATATATATTAATCAAAACCTTAAAATAATTTAAAAAATTATAAATAATAAGCTGAAACCCGGAAATATTATTCTAGGCTAATTTAACGATAAGAAACTTATATACGCCTTATATAAAATACTATAAAACGAAATGTAACAAAAAATCAACAATAATCGGATCGTATAAATTAATACGATATACAAACCGAAATGGAAAAAGATAATCCTAATCGATAATATGCCACTAAACGGATTAATATTACCCGGAAACCTAAATTAAAAAGTTAAGGAACTTAAAAAGGCTTAAAAAGTTATTAATTAAAGTAAAAAAAAACTTAATAAATTTGGTACATTATTAACTGCCTTATTTTTTAGGTTTATTATTATGTTACGAAATACCCGATTTATAAAGGAAAAAATTAAGGCTATTCTTAATTAATTTGGTAATAAATTTAACCGTATTAAAAAAGCCTTATTTAAAAAGATACTTTTTCGTAAAAAGGCTGCCTTAACTTAAAATTAGCAGAATTATGGCAAAATTAAATCGAATATTACGCCAGATTATAAGATCTAAATAATCCTTTATAAAGCATAATAAACCAAAGGTATAATAATGCTTATTAGCCTTAAAAATAAATTAATCGAAATATTACGAATACATATTTAATAAAAGATATTCGAATAATTTTACGCCGCGTATAAAAATATTTAATTTTTTATCGAAAAAAAAGATAATAACCTACGATTAATTAATTCTATTACCAAATTAAATGCTATTATTTTACGAAATATCTTTATGCTAAAAAATTATAACAAATTTTCCGCGGATTTTATTATATGCTTATTAATTACCTTGGTAAACTTTTTTTCCGGTTACGATCAGGTTATATTAACCCTTATTAACAAAAATTTTATCATTTTCGCAATATTTTTAGGATTTTTTAAATATACCAATATATTTATAAAGTTTACCAACTTTATAATTTATTTTTACCGCGTAATAAGGAAAAGATTTAATAATTTGATACCTGATATTACCCGGCCATTTATTAATAACGTTAATATTAAAGGCCTAAAGATAAAATATAACAACGAAAAGATTTTTTTAAAAATTCGGCGATTTGTATACGAATATATCGTTAACATAAACAAAACCCTTATTAATTGCAAGCTTGCTAATATATCGATTAATATAAAAAGATTTTAATAATACTAGGAAATAATTATTATAATCGGATTTCTTTACGGGACGAATAAACGGCGACCGGATATAACCAAGGTAAAAAAAATCCTAGAAATTTTATTATATAAAAATATTTCGGAAATTAAAGCCTTTTTAGGTATTATTATTTATTAACGGATTTTTGTTATATATTTCGTTATTAAAACCGAACTTTTTATACGTTTATTTCGGAAAAATCAATTTTTCGTTTAAAAATTTAATTAAAACCGTATTATAAAGGATATAAAAAAAGTAATTATTATTATTCCGACTTTAATTACTTTAAATTATAATTTTATTATAAACAAAATTATTATAAGAATAAACGTAAATAAAAACGGTTTTAAAAATATTTTTAATTAAATAATTAATAATATTAAGTATTCCGCACGTTTTAAAAATGGTACCTAAAAAGGCGTTAAGTTAAATTACGATATTAATAAGTTAAAATATTAAATTATTTTAAGGTTTTAAAAAAATTTCGAAATTATATTTACGAAATCCGATTTATATTAAAAATAAACGTTAAAGTATTAATAACTTAAATTAATAATTTTTTAAATTTTTTATTTAAAGCCGTACTTACCCGTTAAATCGCCTAAATAAAAATATTCGATTTCGAAATTAAGTATATTTTTAGCAAAAAAAATTTAACCGCCGATAGTTTATTTCGAAAGCCGCCTAAAACTTTTAACGTATTAAACGATTAATAAAAAGAAAAAATTAATAATTTTATTAATATTTAATTAAACGTTATTCGGTTTAACCTTATCCTAACCGGTATAACCTTAATTTTTATTAAAACGGATAAATAAAAACCTTTTATTAAAAACTAATTTAAGGAATTACAAAAATACGTTAAGTTCCTTACAATATTAAACCTTTTTAATCAGTTATGTAAAGTTTTAATAAAGAAAAAAACCGCTTTTAAAACCAAGGCGTTAAAGTATTATATTTAGGACGGTATTTTATGGCGTAAGGCGGATAAGCGATACGGTAACCGTAAAATTATCGATATTAAACGAAAACGATTTACGGTAATTAAATAATATTATAAAAATTATAGTTATAAAAAACGAAATTTAACTTATTATCGTATAACGGCTTTTTATTACTAACGCGAATTATTTAATTATATTCGGAAAATAATACGGGCGTATATAAAATATTAAAAGGTAATTGATCGACGGTTCGAAAAAAGTTACGGCTTTTTACAGCTTATTAATATAATTATTATTTAAATAATCGATATTTAATTTATACCTAACGATAACGGTTATAAAATTACGGTCGAAACGAAATATAAATTATCCGATTATTTAAAAATTAAAGCTTTATATTTTATTACGTTAATAACGATTAAAAAGTTTTTAAATAAGTACATTTTTTACCGATACGGTATCCCGATTAAGATTAAAATAAATAATAACTTTAAAAATAAAAACGAAATAATTAAAGTTTGTAATATATTCGGAATTTAGCGAAAAGTCGGAGCTGCGTATACCGTATAACGATAAGGCCTAGTTAAAAAAGGATACGTCCTAATCGTTAAAGTTTTAATAAAAACGACGAATAATACCGGCAAAAAATAAGTTAAGCTTTTGCCTAAAATAGTCTTCGCCGATAATACTATTATAAAAAGTTACGGCCTAAACCCGTATAAATTACTATACGGACAAAAAACGCTTTTACCGATCGAAATAATTCTGCCGATATAAAGAATTATAATATAAAATTTTAATACCCCGAAAAAAAATTTAATTAATTAAAGAATTCGGTTTTTAAAAAGGAAAATTAAGGACGTAATTAAAGTTACCAAAGTTATTACTAATTAACGTTATAAAGTTGTTAAATTAACAAATTAAAAAAATAAAAATAAAATAAAAACCAAATTTTAAAAATAAACGATCTAATATTATTATACGATACGCCTTAATATATAAATATATTTAAAAATATAAAACTTAAATATTACTGAATTAGCCCGTATTTAATTAATAATATTATTAATTTAAGTATTTACTGTTTAAAAAAAATTAATAAAAAAAATTATAAAGGATTTTTTTTATTAATAAATTAAAATAATTTATAAAAAACGAAAAAGGATATTAAAAGCCGATTAATTTATAAAAGGACGATTAAATAAAATCTTTTACCGATTAACCCGATAATAAGATATCGGATATTTTTGATATTATTAACGTTAAATTACCAGAAAATTAATAATTTAAAACTTTAAAATTTATAAAAATAAATATTAAAATACAAATATTTAATAATTAACTCGAAGGTTACGTAATCGTAAACAATAATAATATACCGGAAACGAACGGATTAAAAAAACGGAAAAAATTAATATAATTAATTACAAAAAATTAAAATATAAAAGCTTTATTACGTTTTATTATTACCCTATTTATTATTATTTTATACGATATTTATTATACCTTACTTATAATTAATACGTTTAATTATATTTACCTGGTATTAAAAATCCAAAATATACTTTTTAATTTTATTTCGAAGTTAATTTTTATTAAATATTTTTATAATCGGGTAAATATCGTTACGAATGTTCTTTTTAATTTATGGTAACCGTTTATAACTTACTTTAAAGTTTTCGAACCGATTATTCCGGAAGGTATAATTATAACCTTTGATAAACCCGATATAATTATTACAGGATTTTTTATAGAATCCCGGAATCGATTAATACTTAAAAAATAAGTATATGCTATATTAATCGGGCTGCTTTAATATTTTATATCGTCGTTCGTATAGATTATACGGAATAATATTAAATACCTTAAAAACTTAAATAAATAAATTAATAATATATCGAAAATTTTTAGCAAATAAAGATATAAGAAAACCCGTAAGTCCGGCCCGAAACATTTTAACGTATATAGGATAAAACGGTAACTTTTTACTTTCGTTTTAAAATATGGCAATTATATTAAATCAAACATTTATAACCGCCTAAAAGTTTTCGCTTTCGATTCGTTATTACATATACCGACCGGTAGCTGGACCGCCGACCAAGCTAATAAATATAACCCCGAATATTTTATATTAATTAATGGAAATTTGTCGAAAATGTTATAAGGGATAAAGAATATTTACTTTAATATGCTTAAGCGTTATATAATGCATAACATTTTGGTTATTCTAAAACTAAGCCAATTTCCGTTAACGCCTAATTTAAAGGTTAAAAAAATATAATATTTTAATATTTAAAAATGGCCCAGGAAGCCGATTAATAATACGCGGACTTGCTGGAATTATCGATGCCGTTAATAAAAACCCCGAAATAATGTTACGAAGTTAAAATATTTTAAAAGGTAAAGGTATAACCGATATTAATCGGCGGCCACCGGTTATCTGCTTAATAGTACTTAAAATTAGGTTAGATATTGGACTTTTTATTACCTCGATTAACGGTAATATATATTAAAAGGGCTAAGGTTTAAAAAGTCGTAAATTATTTATAACCGGTATTTTAAATAATAAAATATTTTAATTAAATGTTATATTACGGAATCTGTATTAAAAAAAAGGAATTAGTTCGTAAATAGGTGCCCGGCGATATATTAAATTTTAAGGCTTACGGATATTACCAGGATTATATAAAGGCTTAATACCCCGATTAATAATTAAGGCTTTATCGGCACGATAAATTGCAGGTTTAAAGAATATGGTCGTATTTAATATAACCAGAACCTTACGACGTTAAGCAAAGATATATTTAAATTTACGTATATTTTATTTAACCCTACAATTAACGGGCTTAATATTATCAGAACCTAATAATTTATTACCTAATCCGGATTACTTTTTAATAAACAACTTTTTTATAAAATTAACAAGTTTACCTAGGTTTATATTTTTATAAAAACCTTAAGTACTACGTAAGTTTAATAACTTACGGAAATTTATGATAATATTAATTAAAACGACAGAAATAATTATATATATATTTAGGTATATATTAGGTTTTAAAAATGGATATAATCGGAAAGAAAAAGTTGGTATGGTTTATAAAAAAAAAAGTTGCAAAAAAAATATAAATGTAGAAATAATTATATAACTAATTAAAAAAACGTACCGACAACCATATCCCTTCTTATATAACATCGAATAAAATTATCAGAAATTTCCTCGGCATACATGTTTTTTTTATAACAAAATTTAGTATATTAGCCTTATATACACCTAATTAGTTATGCGCATAATTTGCTATTATTTCTTAACAAATTCCTGTATCTATATAACTCGATATTTACAACTTATCTACATTTTTATATACTTACATCTAGATATAGATATATTTATATCCATATATACCTATATATTATATATTACTTTTACTTATTATTATTATTACCCTTAATTATTATATATCGTTTTAATTATACTTATATATCCAGATCAACCTAATACCAGTTATAATGTCGTCATCCAAGAAGCATATTATACAGGGTAAAAACGAAAAATCCAAAAAATTAAACATATTATATTTTAAAGATTTTAATTAATCCGTTAATATACCTATATAAAATATCGAGGATATAAACCGCATATTACGTAAGATATATAATAAAAGTCGCAGCCTTTATTCCCTTATAATACCACCCCCGGAGCTACTTTTTAATCGGTTTATTTCCATTACCCTATATAATAAAAGTAATACCCGTTTATAATAAAAAGCCACTTTACCTTCTTTATAATCCGATAAACTTTAAAGTAACGCGATATTAGCCGGATTATAATAAACCTTTATAATTATGCAAAACGGGAAATATTTACGATTTTAACATTTTATTGCCATTATTTAAATAATTACCATAAATACTTTCCCCGGAATTATAACCGTTATTCTAAAAACCGGAAAAGTAATTAATAAAAATCAGATTATTATTATCCCCAATAAAATAAAATAAAACGGTCCGGGCTTATAATCTTAAATATATTTAATTTATTACCTAAGTTAAAATACTAATCGATAACAAAAAAAAAATTATTAAGTTAATATATTACATATCCGATCAAAAAGAATTATTATACTTTTTAATACTTGCCCGTCCGAAAAACGTATTAAATTACTTTTACAAAAATATCGAAAAGCCTAGAAAAATTTAGTTTTTAATAACCCGCTTGCATATATGGCGATCGCCAATATACCATCCCAAAATATATCTTAAACTTATAATTTATAGGTTATTTACGCGTTTTACTTTATTATTTACGACCTAAGTTAATAAAGTAAGTTTATATTACTTAAGAAGGTCGTTATATAAAATAACATAAAAAAATGATTAAAAGGTACTTTAGATTTAAATTAAAAAAAACGATATTCCGAAGCCCGTAGGACTATAACTTAGCAAGTTTTTGTTCCCGTCCAATAACGACAGTAAAAAACTAAATATTAATAAAGCCTTAAATCCTAAAAATGTTTAACAGTTAAGCTTAATTCCCCCTAATCAGAAAAGAAACGATCCCAAAAAGTCGACCTTACGAGCTACCGCAACTCCGATACCTCCTTTATAGCCCATTCGTCCCAAATATACATAACCGATATAATCCCTTAAACCTATTTTCGAACCGAAATACAAACTTCGACCAGCTATAAATAATCAGTAAGCATAAGTAATAATAAAGGGCCGGTACAATATACCGTATAAATGGATAGGAAATACCTATAAAATAATGGCATAACGACCGGAACCATATTTCTTTTAAAGTTGGCCTGGTTGGCCCAAATATAGGCCTCGATCGTTAAGCAGGAAAAAGAAAACAAGGTATAGAAAAAAAAAAGAAAGCCAAATAGCGTAAGGATTTAATTAAACGTAAAAAACGAAATCCTAAATTAAAAAAGCTGGAAAATAAGTTGCGCAAACGTTAATTAAATTAATTAATAAGTTTTATATATATTTTATAAAGTTAGGAATTAATTACGTTAAGTTTTCATTTAATTGTTTCTTAAAATAAATCAAGGATAATTTTATTTTATAAAAAAAAGGTTAAAATAAAACAAAATATAAAGTTGGATATATGGCCTAACTGATCAGTTAATCAGCACCCTCTATATATTTCTAGCGGTCCTTTTCGCCGGGCTTAACTCCGAAAACATCATTATTTATCTTTTATAGTTTTGCTTTATTAGTCTTAACACCAGAATACAGTTTGCGTTACCTTCATTATTTCTTAAACCCTGGGCTCATTTATAACACGTTCTTCGATTACATACTGATCAGGACTGATTCTCCCCGTCCCAAACAATATTAGAGGTTAAAACGGCGGTATAAAACATTTAAAAAGGATAATAAAAAGGAAAATATTATAATACGAAATAAACATTAAATTATTTTCATTTTTAATTATATATATTTTCAAAACGGTAATATATTTCTATAACAATATTTTGAAATGACGTATAATATAAACTAGCTTTGGGTATCAACAAACTGGGCGGATTTTTCCATTCCGTAATAACAATTTCAAATTAAATAATAATAATATTTGAATTTAAATTAGATTTATTAAATCTCTTTCTCTTTAAACGTATTTATAACTTTTTTATAAGTATATATATTATATATAGACCTATTATAAACGTTATATTGCCGTTTTTGATTTTAATCTTTTTCTAATAACTTTTTTAATTATTATTAATTATATTTTTATTAACTTTTTTCTCAGTTAAAAAAACTTAACGTACCACATAAGCGTGCTGTATATACAAGCAAGCTATACACTTTTTCAGTATTCCAACTACTTAATTTTAATTACTTATTTTTTAACACCTATAATATAGAACGGCTTACAAAAAAATTAAAAATAAATCTAGCCCTTTAAATTAAAAAATAAAACCCGAAATTTAATTATAAAAAGTTTAGTTCTATTTATAAAGTCCTATTTATTACCTTAAAAACGAGAATTAAAAGTAAACGTACTCGATTTAATATCGTATTCAATTCGCGTAAATTAACGCCGACCGAAAAGAAATTTATTATCTAAAAAAGTCCAAATTTAAATACGTTAAAATATTGTTAATATATTATGAACCTAATACGTTATAAGATGTTTTAAGATTAATTAGGCGTCGAATTTTATTAAACGGCAAAAAGATTTAACAAGTTTAAATTAAAGATTTAATTATTAACGTATTTTATACAAAAATCCAAAAATATTTCGTAAATAATTCGAATTTTTTCGAGTTACAAAAATAAAATATAGTACCGTAAAACGTTTTTTTATTACAACGATAAAACTAAATTTTTAATAATACTTTTTATAATAACGGGTATAATAATTATTAATACCGAAAAACATAAAAAACTTAAATTAACGTAATAAAGAAATAAAAATTATATTATAATTATTTAATTATTAATTTTTAAAACTAAGTTATACCGTTATTTATTATTATAACGGAAAAAAATTGTTTTAAATTTTGGTACCGTAATAATTTATTATTAATAACCGATTAAAAAATTGCATTAAATAATAATAATTAATTAATAAATTAATTAATTTTCGAATAAATTTAATATTTTAATAAATATATTTAAACGAGTACAAAAAATTTAAAAGGGGTTTTTTTTTCGACGATTACGAAAATTATTATTTAATAAAATTCGAAAAATATTACGTTAATAATAACATTATTACGTTTTATATACTCGTATATTTTTCGTACCGGTTTTAATTTTTTAATTTTTTAATTTTAAAACGGGTTTATTTGCGTTATATCGAAAACTTAATATAACGTTTTTATATTTATATTACCAAAAAAGAATTTGCCGGCTTTTACGATACGTTGTAAATTATAATATCGTTCGATAATATTAAATTTAATTTCGTAAAATTAAAATTTATTTTATTCGATTTTAATAACGTTTTTTCTAAATTAAAAATCTTTTTAATTATATTTACGTTAATCGTTTTCCTATTAACCTTCGCAGGCTCCATTTTAGTTTCCGCAAAAATCTTTAAAAATATCCGTAAAATACAAAAAAAAACCGATGTTTATAAAAGAAAATTAGAAATTATTAAGGTAATTCGCTTACAAAAATATTTAATCGGTTAGTTTTATAATAAAAATTTATATATTTCTATTATATAAAATTACTTTTTTAAAAAAAAAAGATATTTAATTACGCGAAGCGAATTATATTTTAAATAAACGTTACAAAACTAAAAACCAACGTATTTTTTTAAAAAAAAGATTCTATTCTATATAAACCCTACCGAACCCAGCCAGCGGGCATAAGGTTCATCAAGGTGGAAGCTTATCGGCAACCACGTATGTAAGCCTCCCAAGCCGACATCAGTCGGAGAAATTGCGTGCTTACGAGGACCCAGCAGTCGGCTTCAGAATAAGGCTCTGTAGGACTAAGGTATTAATCTATTCTAACCGTAAAAACCATTAATTAGCTATCGTATTCGAAAATACTGGGTATAATATCTATTATGCAAATTATATCGTGTAACAATTTTCTGTATATTTGGCTCAGCCTAGAAAATAAAGCTTGAACCTATTCGATCTTGTATTATATATAAAAAGTAAGCTTTTTTGGCCCAAAAAAAAAGATCGTAAAAAGATGCAGCTAATAATAACTAAAAAAGGTTACCGCAGAAAGATTGAAATTAAAAAACGAAAATATAACGTTTACGGCAAGCCCAGATATAATACGCGTACTTATAAAAAAGTTATAAATATATTCAACTAAGAAAAGTCCGATTAATTTAAATTAATATAATGTATTATTATTAAGTTATTTAAATTTGTTGCTGCGAAATATTAAAAAGTATTACGCGTGTTTATACGTTGCGCGTGCTTATATAGCATGTTATTCTTTTTATATAATAAATATTTCTTTTCTTTAAAAAACGTATATTTTTAATTTAAAGACGTTTATTTAAACTATATCTCGTTTTACGTAATTAAATATTTTTTCTTAAAAAATTGTATAGAAGTAATAAGTTATACTTTTATTAAAAATTAATCGATTTAACGATTTTTATTAATAAATTATTTTAACAATTCGTAAATTTTTTTATATACTATATTTTATTTTATTATTTTATAAATATTTCTAAAGATTGTTGGAAATAAGAATCAAATAAAACCGGCGGAAATTCACGAGAAAATAATCGGTATAAATATAAATAAAAAACACTTTAATTTTGAAAAATACGTTATTAAAATCGAATAAAATATAACTAACTTTTGTAGATTTAAATTTAAAATTATCGAATATTATAATAATTTTAAACGGGTTATAAAAGCTGGCAAAAACCTCTTTTTAGTAATGTAAATATAATAACGTCTTCTTCAATTTTCGATATATAGTAAATAAAGGTATTTTAAAATAAAAATTTAAAATATAATAAAAGTTTAAACGGATATAACAAGTTTTTAAATATATAAAACGTAATAATATCATAATTCACGTAATTCTTTTGATATTTTATTAAGTAATAATTTTCGTAACTATTAAATAAAAAAACGTTTCGAATTCTTAATATAGATTTATATATATATATTAAAATATTGAATTCATTATTTAATTATTCTTACTTTATATAACTTTTAATCCGGTTATTAATAATAAATAAAGCTATAATTTAGTTTAAAAAATTAATACTTTAAATAATTAAAATTTATAATTTATTTCTTTATTATGTTTGTTTAAAAACTTTATATTTTTCGATGTTAATAATTATTATATCGGTTAACGTACCGTATCATTAAACGGACCAAACTAAATAAGCTGACCAATATTTAATACCTCGCAACAATTAATTTAAATAATTTAATAATAATATATTTAATTAATTCCAGTTAATCGAATACCTTTTTGTTAATTACATTTCTAACTTTTTTTAAATATATATATTATATCAAAGTTTATTACGGACGTTATATTACAATTACTTTCTTATAACCTACTCGTAACCGATTACCTTTTAACGCGTTCAAGTTAATATTACTCCCATTTTGTATAACTTAAAGCCGACCGACTAAATAACTATTCTCGATCAAATCCTTAACCCAAATACATAAACATCTTTTGTACAGCTTTAACACCTTAAAGATATACATCGAAAAACACGTTATAGAACGTATTAAAAAATACGTTAAAAAGTACGTTAAAACGCGTTAAGGCGTGTTACGGAACGTTTTGCGGAATATATAATAAAACGTATTTGGTTTAATTTTGTATCCACTTAATATTAACGTAATTAAATAATTAAAATAAAAGTTTTTTAAGAAAGAAAATATTTATTATATAAAATAAATATATTTTTTAACCACCTAAAGAAACTGTAATAAAAATTTGTAATTAATAATTATTAAAGTTAGTTGATCGTAGTTGGTTTATAAAAAATAAATAATAACTTAACGTTTGTAATAAACTTCAAAACAATACGCATACTCATTCAAAAGCCACAAAAACAATTAGCAAAAAAGTATTACATTAATTAAAATCGATTTAAAGTATTATAGTTAAATAATTTAAATTAGTTATTACGAGTTGTTAGATTTTGATCCGTTTAATAATGTAGTACGTTATTATAAATTTTTTATTAAAAATTTAATTTCGTTAAAATTATAAATATTTGTTCAATATCGTATTCTATACTAATAGCTCGAATAAATTTAAATTATTTATAAATATTTTTAAGTTTTCGAATTAAACTTATTAATAATCGATTATTTAATTTAAATATATTTTAACTTTATTTTTTATACAATTTAACGTTTAATTAAGTTTAACGTATTTTATAATATGTTAAATAAATAATATATTAATCATAGTTTTAACGTATTAAAATCGAATAAAATACGTTTATATATTTAAATTAAAAATATAAGCGATAGAAAATTTTTTAAATTAATATTAATTTTTATAAATTAAACAACGTATTATATAAAAGAACGTAGTATATAAGTAAACGTAATACTTTTTAACACCCTATAATAACAAATTTAAAAAAGTTAATAATAATATATCGCATTAATTAAAATTAATTAATCCTTTTTCGTTAAACGTATTTATAACTTTTTTATAAGTATATGTATTATATCCGGGTTTATTATAAACGCTATATTTCGGTTTTTTATTTAACCTTTGTATAACGACTATTTTTAGCCGTTATTAGTTGCATGTTTTTATAATCCTTTTTTTTTCGGCCAGAAAGGTTTATCTCTTTTGTATAATAAATAATATTTTTTAAAAAATACTTATTTTTAATTTTTCGACATTTATTTAAAATATAGTTTGTTTTATATAATTAGACGGTTTTTTACGAAAGAAAAGCAACTTCGTATATAAGTTACAAGGTACTTTTTATTAAAAAATTAACCGATTTAACGATCTTTATTAACGAATTATTTTAATAATTTTTAATTTTTTCTTTATATAAGGTCGAATAAGTTTAAGCCTTATTTTCCAGGCTAAGCTAAATATACAGAAAATTATTATACGATATAATTTGCACGATAAATATTATACCCAGTATCTTCGAACACGATAACTAATTAATAGTTTTACGGTTAAGATAGATTGATATCTCGGTCCCATAGAGCCTTACTCTGAAGCCGACTGATGCGTGGTTGCCGATAAGCTTCGACCCTGATAAACCTTATGCCCGCTGGCTCTACGGGTTCGGCAATTTTTCTTTATAAATAACGTTTTTATTTTATTACTTCATAAATATCTTTAAAGCTTTTTAAGAATAGGAAATAAATAAAATCGGTAAACGTTAACGAGAAGATAATTATCGTAGGTATAATTAAAAAAAATATTCTAAAAGAAATTTCTTTGATAAATTCGAATAAAATGAAGTTAATTTTCGTAAATCCAAATTTAATATTATCGGACGTTATAATAGGTTTAAATACGTCGTAAAAGCCGGCAAAAACAATTTCTTTAGCAATATAAATATAAGAACGTCGTATTAAGTTTTTGATATAGAACGAATAAATGCGTTTTAAAATTAAAAATTGAAATACGTTAAAAAATTAAACCCAATATAAAAAAAATATACGGGTATATAAAATGTACTAATATTATAATTCGCGTTTTATCGAATAATAGTTTTCGTAGCCGTTAAAGATAAAAAAAACGTATTAAATTTTTCGTACGCGTTCGAATATATTTATTAAAATGTTAAATTTATTTTAAATTTATTTTATTTATTATTAAATTACTATTATTTAATATAATTTTTTAATTAATTATTAATAACAAGTTATTACGGTATCGGAACTTTAAGTAATTATCTATTATTATAATATTTAATAACGATACAATTTAACTTTATAAATCAATAACTTAAATAATTATAACTTATTCTTTATTTTTTTCATTACGTTTATTTAAATTTTTACGTTTTTTAGTATTAGTAATTATTACAACTATTCGTTATTATAAAAAGCTTTATTAAAAGTCCAGTTTCGTTTAAATTATAAATATTCTTTTTTGCAATATTATATTTTGTAATTATAAATTAAACAAACTCGAATTATTGACGAAATATTTCTAAGTTTTCGGATAACTCCGGTTATATAATCGATTTTTCGATTTAAACGTATTTAAAAATGAATTTATTATTTAATAAGTTCGACGCCTAATTAATTTTAACACATTTTGTAATGCGATAGGTAAATAATATATTAACTATATTTTTAATATACTAAAGCTAAATACAAAACGATTCCGTATTTAAATTAAAAATTCGGTTAATAATTAATTTCTTTTTACCAGGTCATGATGTTCATCATCGATCTGAATCTTTCCGATATAGGACCATTCTCCATCCTTAAGATTGGTATTTCTTTAGTCGGCGTTAATTTACGTAAATTAAAAGTAATATCGGTTCAGATATATTTACCGATAAAACGGTATGTTAAAGTAAAAAATAAAAGTGTATAAATAAAGTTAAATCTTTTATAACTAAATTTTAAGTCTCGTTTTTTAATCTAAATTATTAAATTTATTCTTACTTTTTTATAAGTCGTTTTATAAAATTAAAATTTAGAAATAAACGATTAAAAATAAAGAGTTAAAATAGTTATAAAAAAAAAGGTTACGTTTATTTCTATATTGCGTTCGCTTAAATAGCACGTTATGATAAATAAATAAACTAATTTAAACGTTCTTAATTATTTTAATTAGCGCCGACACGATAAGAATTAGCAAGCTAGTTTCGCTGGTCCGTGCAATAGGTTTGACGTTATCGAAAGTACGTTGTTCTAAGCTGGATTCGAACTAACTGTTTGTTACAAGCTGTAGGTTGTTTAAGCCTAGCAGCAAGCGCAAGAAAGAGATACCCAGGCTCCTAACCACTAAGCTATTAAGACTTAGTAATTTTATAAGAGTTATATATCGTAGGTAGGATAATTTTTATAAATATTTACGATTATAAGTTATCGGTATTATATATTCGAAATTACGTGATTTATTATTTTAAGTTATTCGAAAAGATAACTTAGTATTAAGTATTTGCTATTTAGTTATCGTATTTATTACGGCCAATATTAATATAGCATGGTAGCTAGTTTATTGGCGTTATGAACGGAGATTTTAAGCTAAAGAAAAGAAGGAAAGAAAAACAGAATCGCAAAGTATGTAAAGATTTATAAATGTCCTTACTTTTTATGTAGTAGGTAGCTAGTTTATGTGGCAGCTATTAACCCTATATAACGGTTGTTAATTTTACGGTTTGATTTTGGTGGTTGCCGTTATATTACACCTTTTTAGAAATTTATATACGATTAAAAAAAAGTACAAGTTTTTATTAATTATAAATACTATTTTTTCTTTATTAATCTGGTTTTTATTTTTACGGCTTTATTATTATCGGAATAATTTTCGTTAATTTTGTCGGTAATTATTACGCGTATTTATTTTTATAAGCAGATTAATAATTTAGGTATTTTAAAATATTCCGTATAAAACCGTTTTATTACGATTAAAACGTTTTTAAAATTAATTACGGAATATTATATTTCGTTAAAGTCGTAACCTTTTTATTTAATTAAATATTACAATTTTTTCATAACGTTCGTTAAATTTTAATTATTCGATTTATTTTATTTCGAATTTTAATTTACCGTTAATTTTTTTTTAATTAACGATAATATTTAAATTTATTAAGGTAACGGGTTATCGTCGGCTTTACGTAACCGATTGTCGTAAAATAAGTTAATTATTTTATAATTCGGCGGTAAATTAAAAACGAAATTATATTTAAATTTTTTAAAAATTTTAAAAAGTTTTATTTATTATAAATTTAAACGAATAATTAGTATTTACGTTATGAAACTTTTTTTACGGAAAAAAACTTTATTATTAATTTTAAATTCGGTTCGGTAATATTTTTTATTAATTTATACCTTTTAACGTTTTTATATTTTTAACGTAACTTTTTTCGTAAACGTTTAAACGTTTTTAATTTATTTAATAATTATTAATATTTATTAAATTAATATAATTTTTTGCCTTTATTATATTTAAATTTAACGAAAATAAATTCCGGATATTTTTATTTAATATAACTTTTAACGGAATTATATTAATTAATAAATAATATAATAGATTATATACCAAATTTAATATCGGTATATATATGTTTTAGTTATTTTAATATTTATTAATATAAAAATTTAAACGTTAATTTAATTTTTAATTTAAAAATTTTTAAAAAAAATAATTTATAAATATAAAACATTTTCGTAATAATATTTTATTTCAGTAAGTTTATCTAATTTAATTAAAAATTAAAAAACAAATTATTTTATGGTATCGTTAATTTAAATAACAAATATTTTAAAGACATAATATAAATATCGATAATATTTATTAGTTAAAATTTTAACGGTATTAATTTTTTTTAATAAAATTATTATAATTTTATTAAACTTATTGATAAACGTTTATATATAATTATAACCATAATAAATTTTCGGTATATTTTTTCTGTTAATAACGATGTAATTTTAAATATTATTCGAAATAAGGAAAAAGTAAAAAAGTTCCGGGGTTTTATTTTAATGCGTTTTGTTTTAACGGTAATTATAATAATTTCGAGTATATTATCGAATATTTTGCTTAAGTTAAAGTTAGGTATGTTTTCGTATTAATATTTTAATTATTCTATTTTAATTAAAGTACGCGAATATTTTAAATACGTAAATTTTGCGAATAAATACGGTACGGAAAAAATTACGGCCGTTAATTATTTTTTCGGATATTATTAATTTGTTATTTTTTTATTTAAGTTTTATATTTCGTTTTCGTAACGGATAAAATTAATTAAATTAATACTTTATAAAATATTTTCGATTTATACCTTAATTACTATTTCGTTAATAATAACGATAAAAAAAAAATTTTTTAAGTTAATATTAAAAGGTAATATTGAAATTAAAAAAAAAGTTAATTTATTAAATTTGGCGTATAAAAAAACCCCGTTTATTTATAAAATAGAATAAAATTTGGTAATTGGTTATAATAAAAAATTATTATTTTTAAAATTCAAGGTAATAATATTTAAAGGTTTAAATTATAACGAATAATTTTCGATTTTAAATAAAATACGTTTTTTTAGTTAAAGTTATAATTTTTAAAAAATATTTTACGGGTTTTTATTTATTATTTCTTTATTATTATTAAATAATATTTTTAATTACGTTACGAAATAAATTTATTTTTATTTTAATCGGTTAATTA
>QJOA01001077.1:0-13140 GCA_004155915.1 Monosporascus sp. CRB-9-2
GGGGGGGGGTATGGACAGACGCAAACACCAGGCATCGTCACACATGCCCCCCTTGTTTTCGGAGGCGACAACTGCACTAATGTGGCCCGGATGCACTATAGACGCGCCACGCTTACCAAGTATGCATCAGGACCAGTTTGAAAGCAACACGGGAACGTTACTAGCTACCGGTTGGGTCAACGTCTCTTCATCCCCGTGTCTCCCACTAGACCGCCACCCCCCTGGTCAACATGTGCACACTTACTGAAAAGAGCGTATTAGTCGATTTCCCACTTTCCATTCCAACCAAGGCTCTCGGAAACGCTTTGAGAGAACTACTGCTCCTCGGAGTGCACCGACGGGAAAAGACGTCAGCACTCGAAACTCGGTATCTCATATACTAGTTCCTATAGCACGTCAAAGTGAATCACGTTGCCCGGTTGGCGCCATAACACTGAGACGCGAATGGTCATGACCACGTCATTACCAGCTGTTTCCCTTCAGGTACGGGCCCAGGAAGACAAGGGTTAGTTTCCGACTATCTTTTTGGAGAGCCACCTTGCAGGGACGTCCAGTGTGCATCGAGCCCATGGACGATATGCCAAAGCACCTAGGTATTACCGCCGACGTCATGCCATTACCTACTCTCGTTCCGACCAGCAGTCTTGCCGGACCCCTACCGGCATAACCCATATATTAGTTATCCACTGAGGTCAAGGGTAACGTGGATGAGCTCCACACTTCCGGGGCAGGCCTCTGTCGGTTGCCTTGGATGATATCGTGGTTTTGCCATCTAACTTCATATCTACCGACTCAGCTCGCATCACTTCTGTGCTGGGTTATTTCGAGCTCGATCCTCTCAATCGCATAAATCATATCAACCCCGTGTCAACAGGATCGCAAGTTGCAGATAGCCGAGCTAGATGCTCACAGCTTCGATACAATGTAGAGAGCGGCGATGGGTCTCATTAACGAAGAAAGAATGAAATAAAGAAAAATATCTGATGCCGAGAGAAAGCCAAGCCGCCGCCCGCAAATCACCGTCCCGGCAACTCGCTCAAGGCGCCTCGAGGCTTGCTGCAGTCGATCAGAAGATACTCTACAGCTAGTAAGATGCTCTCTTCAACCTTCTACAGCATGCTTCCGAATTCCTCGCCGTTCCGGGCGCTGCTGAAATGGGGGCCTGCGCAGTCTGCTTCAGAGGTTCTATCTACACTACTCATACATGCGGCTCATTATGTGGAGTGTCACAAATCTATCGGATGATCTTACTTATACGCAAACTTAACCGGGTTTTCGTCCCATTGTCTTTCCTACCCAGCATCCAGGGGTCTTCAACGGTTCCCACCCGCGCCATGCAATGCACCCTTCCGTTCCAGTCAAGCAAAAAAGAAGACGTCCTGCAGCCGGATGTATTCCGTGCTCGCCAGTCTCTCAACATGCGAGATTTTACGTGGGCCAGCAGTGCCGTGCTTGTAATTATAGTCTAGTGCTATACGGCACCATTGAAATAGTCACTCCCCACCTGGCATAACCGCGGAATACGCGTCAGAAAACGACCAGCAAGAGAATAAACATCGTAACCCGTATAGTGTTCGTAACGGCTATCCCGCATACCGGCAGGCATGCACATAACCCCAGTCGCCAGTTTGGCTGACGTCTGATGGAAGCTGATGGTCGTAGCTGGGGGACTCGTTCTAATATTGGACTCTCCAGTCGATCATTCCCAGTGGCTGCCTTACCGCGTCCGTCTCGCCTTCTGCCATTTGGCACAGTTCAATATGGCTCCATTCTCAGCTTTGGCCCTGACTCTGACTCGAAGAAGCCGCAGGCCCAGGTGTTCACCCAAACCCACAGCAGTCCCAACCCCCATCTCCATTTCATGTTCATAACAGGAACGCCTGGGTAGCGGCTGCCAGCTTGTAGGGAATATGTAGCAGATACCAATACGGTGCTCGGTGCCTTATCTCGAAGAGAGACGATCTTCCCAAGGGCGTTAGCTTCCAAGTTGTCGCTTATTTAATCTGCTCTCCTTTCCCTATATGAAATTTCCCCAGGCACCCAGTCGCAGTTCCAGTCCTTTTCTACAACTTTCATACAAGAATCCCCATCATAATTTGCTCCATTACCCCTAGGTGTCTGACGCCAACCTCCGGAGTCGAAGTCTGTCATTGGAGCTTCGATATCTTAGCGCTACCACTACAGTAAGCTGTGTTGACCACCCTAGGCAAGGTCAGTCCACGAGAGACAGAACCCAAATGGCCTATCTTGCTGATATCAGTAAAGAATGACGATAATGGACGTACATGACGTAGGCTCAACTCTGGCTGAGGGCTTCGGCAACGTTGCCCCGGCAGGGCCAGCTTGTGGACAAGGCAGCGGCGCTGATGAGCTGTGTGGCATCCCAGCTGGATTCCCCCCGTGTCTGAGTGGAAAATCGGTCTGGACTGGCGCTCAGTTCCAAGACGAGATGCGCTTCATTCATGTCTTAACCGAGGGTCACTTAGCAGAAATCCCTCGTGCACTTGCTCGCTTCAAAGGTAACGCATGGCAAAATCAATGGTCTCGCGTGCAAGGCTGATGAGAGCTATAGAGAGTGAGTTAGACGGTGACCTTATAAATCGAGATAACTTCCCGCTCCCTACTCTTGGCCCACTTCTAGAGCAGCTCAGTCAGGATGTCTACAACGGAAGCGGTTTCTGTGTTATCCGCGGCATCAATAAGGATGACTACTCCGTCGAAGATCTCACGGTCATCTGGCTTGGTATCCAGGCGTACATTGCTGATCAACGTGGTCGCCAAGATCACCGAGGCAACATGTTGGGTAGGCCTCAGTCTTCCAGGATGCCGTTGGTATGCGCTTACGATCACTCAGTGCATATCATTGCCGACAACTCTTCGGAGATAACCATTGGCCATCACCGTCATTCGAAGTCGCCTATTGTAAGATACAACAAAAAGGACACGCGGCTATCAATTGGCTGATTTGCGAATGCAGTCTTTCCACAATGAGGTCGCGGGCGACGTCATCGGCTGGTTAACTCGCAGTGCAGCAGCCTCGGGGGGCAGATGCATTATTGCTTCTGTTCATGCAATTTACAACATTCTCGTAACCCATCGCCCCGATATTATTCGCACGCTGGCAAAGTCAGACTGGCCAATCGCACTGTAAGCTTCTCGACCTGGGAATAAGAATGCGCAAATAGGTTAATTTAGAGCCACGTCAGGCCGCGTTTCCAATGTCGGCCACTTATCTTTCACCACCAGTCGAGGCTGATCATGAATTTCGGCCGCACCCCTTTGTTGGGTAATGTCGTGCATCCGCGACCGGAATACCTTCCGAAGCTCAGCGAGCGCCAACGCGAGGCACTTGACACTGTCGAGGCAATCGCCCAAGCGGTGCAGCTCGAGATCAGAACCCGAGCAGGCGACATGCACTTCATCAACAACTTCACGGTCCTGCACCGCCGTGAGGGGTTCGTTGATGGGGCAGGGCCTCGTGAGAAGAGACATTTAGTGCGCATGATATTGCGAAGTTCAGAGCTGGGATGGTCTATCCCTGAAGAGCTGAAGCAAGATTGGCACGATGCGTTCGAGGTCGACTCGGGCAAGACGTGGCACCTAGAACCGATGCCCAGTAGCGCGTTCCCGCTTCGCAAGTACACCAACTAACTCGAGATTGTCATAACGGTCTCTAGTTTTTATTGCGTTGTTTCCTTAGTTTATCTCACAGAGAAAAGGGGGTATCCGAAAAGCCAGACATTCTCGCGGCATATGGAGTTCAGGTAGACCCGGGATCTGGTGGATGAGGGACCACGGCACCCCTAAGTCTTCTAGCTTGGATAAGTCAATAGCATGCATGTCCATCAAGTCTTCAACACATTCCCAAGTATAGATGAATATTTCCAGGTAGGGGACTCCCATTTGACTAGAGGGAAAACGCTTATTGTTTCAACTACCGTATCGGGAGTCAAAACGTCGAGTCATCGCTGTAGCAGTCTTTACCATTATGACGCTGGCTTAAGTCACATCCTAGCAATGCTTGTCGCGCCAAGTAATCAGCATACTTGCGTATTCTGATTATATGCATCTCACCGGTCCGCCATGAATCCGTCCTTATATCTAGTAGCTTCTGGTCCTCTTATGCTGCAAACCTAGCTGAAATTGGGTAGTATTAAACCCATATGTCTTGATTCAAAAGCATTTCTGCAAATTGTTCTCCCTTGGCAGCTAAGCCGTAGCGGCCTGTCAGTGAGACATCATATTGGCGCGCATAGGGGGGGGCATGGGGAAAGGCGCCAAGCAGTCTGTGGTGGGCTAAAAAGCATTGATGGTAGGCTCAAAGGCCTTGAACAGAATTTATTAATGATTTTTGACAGCCGGGGCCGAAAGGCTACACGACGCTAATGCGGCACCTAGGCGCTGAGGTTGATACCAGACAATAGTCAGATCCGCGGGAGTATATAAGATTATCCAAGCCAATGAGATCCAACTGGCCCATACACACTAGGTACCTAGTATATAACCTTTTGCTCAGTCGTGCCAGTACGGCTAATGCCGCACCCTCCTTTCACTGTGTAAGTGCCAGAAGTTCTAGAATGCAATCGAAGAGGCTTCAGGCTTTGTTACTTGACTTTGAACAGATTGTATGCTTTCTATACGCAGGTAATCTACGTAAGAAGCGAATACATGGCCGGATCTGTCACCTAGCGGCCGAACCCGAACCAACAGGAAGAGGTTATAAGAGGATGCAATATTACCACATCTACCTGTAGCTACGGCCTGCTATTTATCTCCTACAGCTGTTGATGCGGGCATAGTGCAGTGGCCAGCCCACACACAATGCGTGACCTCCATTTCCGATATCATAGGAGACACGTCACATTTACAATGTCCCAGTTTTGAAGTCACGATGGCCGTGACTAGTAAGATGAGAAGATCCGAATCTTACGCCTATCCAACACTCTGCCTGGGACGCTCATGTCCATGACGCATGCCACGGACCGGCGCACGGATCCGACTGTTGGCGTCCTAGGAACCGACCTTGTGATGTGCCTGCAGTGTATAGCTTAGTCCCCGAGTCCTTGTGGGATATACAGAAGCAAGCCAGCCACGTCAAAGTTATTCAGGGCATGGCCCGACTTGCAGCTTCCTTCCACTTTACGCGGCCCGTAAATCACTGCCGATATTGCGTTTATTTTCCTCGGCATTGTCAAAGGGCTTGCTTCTCCAGGTTTACATCTCAGTCGACGCGCGGCCAGGTTGACAGGTCACAGCCAGTCCCGCCTACATCTAGATGTGCCTACGACCAGCACTGCCATTCCTCTGAGCCGTCCAGGCCACGGCGCTGTGTTCAACGGCGCTGTGATGCACCTCATGCACACACCGACCCCCCGGTTATAGACGTCTCACAAATGCTTGGATCCGTCAGGGCCGTGCTCTCGGGACCTTACCCGGTCAGAAATAGGGCATTCCGCGTACTGATCCGTTGCAGGGACCGTCAGGGATACCATGTAGTATACACATACATATCTGTGGGTGACTTGCGCCTGGCGATCGTGCAGTGCAGTGTGGGCTCGAGAAGCACGGTGTCCAGGCGGGTCTCGACGATGAGCAGCCAAGCCGGCCCTACCCTACCTGTCGTCGGCTGCTACCTACAATTCGGCGGGTCTGCTCGAGCATTCTTCTTCCCACATATTACTTTCTTGCTCCTGGGGCTACATAGCAAAAATCCAGAGCGGCCACGTCTGGCAGGCATTTGTGAGGAGGTGACTTCCGTCACGGCCCAGCATTTGGGCTCCAAAGGGTCACGAAGGGGATGCCTAGTTCTAGGGCTAGGTACCTCCTGGCCGTTCACCTGCCGCCCTGGAAGAATGCATCGAAAGAACTGGCCGTGGTCACCCGTACAGGTCACTGCCCAGGAGCCGCGCCTCTGCGACCCGAAAATGGTTCCTATCGGGAGGGTGGCCCCACCATACGGGCAGCAGCCACCACGGCGTAGGACGGATTACGATGGACAATCTCGTATTAGGGTTGGTACGCGGCATTGTGCGGGTGACCCCCAATCAACAAACTCGCTGCAGATAACCCAATACACTGTCCCGGTACCTTTATGGCCGTAATTGCCGGCAGATGGATAGAGGTCCGTCCCTATTTTCTCTTCATCGGTATCCACATCTCCACGTACGTCGCCGCTCTCTGTTCCGGGTGGTGCTTCTCGAGCAACAGTGCCAGATATTATTTTCCGTTAGTTCGCCATGGTCATTCTACTATCTTCCGTTCTTCTTCCCTACGACGTACGAGAGGCGCGTCGCCACCCAGGTAGGTGGCTTCGCAGAGGGCACCGACATAGTTAGCCGTCTGGATGGAGAAAGGACGGTGCCTGCCAAAAAGGAATTGCCAGGCTCTTCTCTCTTAACTATCCCCCATTTTGCGAAGTACGTCGTGCCCGATTGTACTCGCATCATACCGACCACCTCCCCAAGGGACAGGCCTCGCCAGAGAGCGACCGGTCGGGAATGGCTCACTCCTCCCGTACTTCCGTCTTGCTGGATTGTCCCACAACGACTATTCCTGGCGCGGAACGGTAAATGTCACTGCTACTCTTGGTCGTGCAAGCTTTCGCGAGATGGCAAGACTGTGCGTCACCACCAGTCACCGAGCAGCTGGTCGCACCCGATATTGAAGATATGTGGCGCATGCAGTTTCAGGATGACCTTTATGGTCATACCGCCGAGTTCGCGTGGAGGTCTGGGTGGAGTAGCTAGCCAGACGGGCTGAGCGCTTAACTGGGATCGCCCAGCGATCTGACTTTTGACTAGATGTCCATTGTCTACGAAGTTCCGGCGTCTAACTGGTCCATACCCGAGGCTCAGACGCTACTGGACGTGGCCTTGGTTACGGACGAGAGAGTAAAAAGTAGCGTAACTGTTCAGAATGATGGCTTCGGTGGGCGTTGTTGAACACGCCATAATATGCCTTTCTTCGAGCGGTGCTCTGTACCCGAAGATCTCTGTACGCCGGTTGCACCTCTTCCTCACGAACACGTCACATGAGCAGATCAACTAACTATTTAGGTCCCGGTAGGGAGAACAACACGTGTTGCCTAGATTTCCCCCTGGTTTTGATGGTTCCGTGCCGTCTGAGCACTTCTGGTCCCCCCCATGCTGCTTTCTTGTAGTTGCAGAAAGCGACAACGTGCTTTATCTGGTCCGTTCGCCGATGGCACAGATGCTGCCATGCTGTATCGTATGCCCTTTGCTAGGATTCCCGCCATAGGCTTCGTATCTGCCTCTTATGTTACGACGCCTGGAACCATGGGTTCTAGTGTATCTTGTTACTTATTTAATCTACCATCGACGTTCCTTATTTTTGCGGTGGCCACCTTGCTGAGCTTCTCAGGGCCGTACGAAGCTATCTTTCTCCGCTGACCGTGGCGCCTGCGTAACACCCCGAGTCGGTGCGGATATCACGGCAGATATTGATAGGGGATGATATGTCAACCTCCAGCTGCTGGTGGCGATGCTGATTCGACACGGTGTTCGTGCCATGCAGCACTTGGTGTTGTACCTCGTCTCGTTCCTGGGCCTTTTCCTACTTCACGGTGCTTTCCCGCCTCCTACTTGCCCTGCCCTTATCTCGAGTGACTAAGACGCGGATCTGTGGCAACGTAGCAGCATGGCGAGCGGGGCATTGTCCGGAAGTCGATGCTCGAGATGCTTTGGCAGAGTCTTCCAGTTTCGAGCAACTATGAACCCGGCGTGTAGATTGGTATTACCATGCCATTGGTGTCTCAGCTTATGTAGAAGCCCCTGTCCAGCTCCTTGCTACGTTGTTGTTACTAAAGGCCGTTATAACAGTCATCTAATTAAGCAACTGTAGGTTGAGAATCCAGGTAGCCGAAGCTAGACCAGTCCCGTGAGACACTAGGTATGACGCGGATTCATGCGGTCTTGCCCCGTGAACAATGACAAAGCAGCGGAAATGTCCGCTCAGGTGACGATCGATGGATGTCAATCCTTAGGCATCTTCTTTATTTCCATCATAACCCCTTGGTACGGGTGCCCGCGAAGATAGCTCTATATGCGCAGCAAACAAGAGACAGCTGACCGAGAGCCTGTCATTCTACCGGATTCGTACGGCTCGCCGCTCGCCGCTACGTAGCTAATCACAGGTGTTACTGTAGGAGCTAGAAGATCCTATTCACAGCAAGCTTAAAGAACAGTACAGGAGGTTTGGGGCACAGGACTGGGTTCTCCAGACTCCTGGATATAGTTGAAAGAGATGCCCTGGTCCACGTGTACATAGAATTCCAATAGCAAGATTTCATGAGGGAGGTGGTTCTAACATTGTACTGTACGATAGGGAGGGAGGAGATTAGAATTTTAGCGAACATTCACGGGGATTCGACGAAAATTTGCAAGACCTCATTGCGTTTAACTAGGAGAAGTCTGACAACACAAGACCCCTGAATTTGGTGAATGTGAGCATTAAAAAGTTAGACCCCCTTTTCGGCCCCATATGGAGCACATAGTCCATACATACATGCCTCCTAAGGCATCTCGGATTGGTGGAGCTAACTATGCGATAATGGTCAATGACGCCTATTCACAGCCTCATCGATATGGAGTTATTATTGGATGAGACGAAATCATTGTCCAGATATGCGGTCTTCCAGGACCTCAAAGAAGCCATGGGGTTCTCGAAATCGAATTTCCGGTTGATACATATCTGAGATCACCTAACACACTAAGATGCGTCATAGGCACGGTAGCCATAGTAATCTAGTAGGTACCTTAGGTGGATGAATAGGTCCCTAAAGGTGTATGGGTATTGTACAGTATCTGGCTTAAGTACCTACTTAAATACGTACCGGGGCAGGGTAGCTTTATCGATAGGGGTGCCCTGTCAGTACAACCCCTCCATCTCCTCCACACAAATCACCTGCGAACAGCTTCATGACATTATCGTTACACCTAAAACTGTCATACAATGAACACAATCCTGGAAGCACGATAAACGCGACGAGATGGCGGCGCCAAACGAAGATCTCCAAGTGAGCAGGTGTATCTGCGAGACTGGCCGCAAGAGAGTAAGGTCCCCGGCATTCGCCTCCACGGTCTGATTCCCGAAGCTGTTATCATATGCTCGTCTTCTTTACGTTTATGCTCGGGTTGCTAAAAAGATACCATGAAACAATAGCATCACCTTCCTAGATCAGTCCACATCCCCTTCGAAGTCTCGCCAACAGTCTACGCGTTCGGCCATGACGACGCAGACGGCAACAACCATAACATAGATGCGGCAGGTGTACATGAGGCTGAAGATGAGAATGAAGGAGGAGAGACAGACGACGAAGAAGAAGAGGAAGGGGAAGACGGCAACAACGACGACAACGACGACGACGACGACGGAGATAATGGTGCGACCACGGAGCTCTGGTTCGGATGGACGGAAGGACCAGAGGGCGTTGAGTTGACGAACCCAAATGCTGCATGGGGCATCATGGACGTGTCTGACGAAGACGAGTGGACTGATGACGGGCCTGGTCCCGGTATCGGCGTCGCAGGTTCGAACGAATCGGACAACGACGAAGACGATCAGATGGTGCCACAAGTTGCCAGATGGAGGCTGAACCTCACAGCGCTCTCGCAAGTCTACAACCTATACTTTGTCGCATACAAGAACCAGATCCATGTTTCCAGACCCCGTAGCTGCGTTACCAATACTCTGCCTGCTACGCCCGACCTCGTTCTCAAGCCTCGGCCTAGCCACATGAGCTTTCTCGTCGGCGGAGACATTGATAGGGACAACCCTCACCAGGTTAACCACCTAATTGTCGGTGATCTTGGCGACGAAGAGATACTTCTCCTCGCATACGATGATGGCGACGTAATCGCATATTATACAAAGCACATTGATAATGCGCTTGTCCAAGGGGATGAGGACGGAGTTGACAATACAAGGCCTGTCCAACCATTCTTCCACGAGAACGTCGCCAAGTCCGCTTGGGGTCTTGCAGTTCACAAGAAATCACGACTTATCGCTGTCGGCTCAAACATGCACAACGTGACAGTCTTCATATTCGCCTTGACTGGCGATCCATATCATCACATTCCTGGAGCGGACCCAGCCGAGCTATTCAGGAATCTCGTTAAAGATGCATCGGGGAACCTTCTTAATCCATCAGGAACCTCATGGGCCAATCTGGACGAAGAGCAGCGCGTGCAAAAAGCTGCAGCTATGGAAAATGTCGTCAGACGCCGCGATGCAAACTGGCGCATTCTATTGGAAAGTGAGTGGCTTCTTCCGTTGGAGTTTTGCCCTCAACCCCGAGACATGGCCATTAATATCACATCAATCCCCACACTCCAAGTCTACGGACCCCGAGGAGAGCTTACGTCCCTGTGTAAGATGAGCGACTGCTTACTCCCGATTTAACAGCTAATTCCTATGGTAACAATATACCGAATGTCGCATTCACCAACGACGCTGATGGCGAAGCGGAGAAAATCGCGGCCGTGGACGTCAGCGGGAATCTCTGGTTGATGGACATCTGGAGATTTGATAAGTGCCCTCACGTGAGAATAGAGCAGATACATCGTAGTCCATCGAACGCGGCATCCCTACGACGTCTATTCGAGGATATGGGGAACCCCCCAAGGTGAGCAAAATTTCGCCCTTTAGTCGTAAGTGTGTTGAACTAATGCGGCCAGACCTCGAGGCTGGGGTGTTCTCGTCTTGCCGGAGAGCAGTTTCCTACCCGTGGAGGGCTTCCAAGAATTACTCGGTCTGCCGGCAAGCGAGATAAAATATGCTGCTAGTGAGCGAATTGGGCGCTGGATCGATATCAGTAGAGGAATCAGACACGTGAAAAACAACTCGATACAGCACCCGTGGTTGCGACCAAATCAGACATCGCGACCTATGTCCGATCAAGATGGTGAGCCGTGGCAACCGAGCACCTGGTTCGATTTTCAGGATCGTGGCTCTTCACGAACAGCTCCAGCCACCCGCGAGTCACAGGGTTCGCCTTCTTCACGCCAAACATCATCCAGACGTAGACAACTCGGAGTCTCAAGCGAAAACCTATTCGGCAAAGCAAAACCGAAGACGATACTCGGTGACGGGAGCAGCATACTGCGCACATACGAGACGGATATCGAACTTCGGAGTTTCGAGGAAGGTGGGGTTGGAATTATGTTTGAGGGCGCGATCCGCCAGTCTCGCCGGCGACAGCTGGTTATCCCAAATCTAGCTCTTATGCATGAGCGTTTAAGTAACCTTCTTCACGTGCCAGAGCTGTCTCTGGTCGTGGCGGCGTCCATGTGTGGCAGGGTCGCGCTTCTTACCTTAACTCGGCCCAAGAACGAGAATTTCGCATTCAAGCGGGGTTTCAAGATCGAGGCTATCTTGCCGACTAGGAGTGACGAAGATAGACACTTGCGTCCTGTATGCCCACTTCTGGGAGTGGCCGTTTCGCCGGTTTTCCTTGCAGACAAGAGAGCGGAGACGGACAAGGCGCCGGTTCCGAGACGGTATCGGATCATGCTTCACTATTACGACCTCCGCATCCTGAGTTATGAGCTGAGTCGCGACTCGGCAACCGACTTTCTCTCTGTCCTGTGAGAACGCTACTTAGGGAGGAGGATGGGTGCAGGGGTGGGCTTCATTGTCTTTTCAGCAGCATTTTTTGATACCCCGGCTGGCGATTCGAGTTGGAAGCACTGGTCTTTGCCGGTGAACGGGGAGTACCGGTTCCGTGAGATAGGTGTAGGAGCACTTTCAGGGGGGACGGAGTTCTGATGCTTTCTGGTGGCTCACTGACTTTCGAGAGGAATACGCTGGCATGGCGGAAGATGTGAATGAATAACAAGTTGTACAGGGATCCTGCAAAGTGATTTGTAATTATCCCGGTGTTATTAGAGGTCGGGATGCGTTTGCGTTGCAGATACCCATCATCTGCCTTGTTCGTCCTTCGATATGTGGTGTACACAAATGCTTGAGAGGGGGGGAAGCAGGGGGCAGGGGGCATGGTAAGCGGACTCATAAGGTAGGAGAGGAGAATCGAGGCTTTAAGGCGAACACAGATGAGTGAGAGAATGGAGTAAAGGGATGGTTAGTTATATAAAGCGGATGCTGAGTCGGGAGTCGGGGCAAAGAAATCGGAGGAGGAGGTACAAGGGATCTCTACCGGCATGAGTCTATCATATTTAATACTATATCAGCTTCGCTCTTCAGAGTCCAACCACCACCAAAGATCGGCATCAACAAGAATAATTCACGCCAAATATGGCAGAAAGTAGTATCATTAAGCGCACCGCCACAGAGCGGTCAACAACTTCCATGTAAATTTTTGACTAATTCGGGATAACTATGAAGTTTTTAACCTTTTGATTCGCGCATTTCAGTTTATCCTACGTAGATAGATGGAGCTGATGTGGCTTGATTATTATGACTAAAGCCTGTCGCGGACCTGCAAGGTACAGGGCATATGAGAAAGTCTTACGTACTTGACAAGCGGGATGGGACAGATCAAGCCCTACAGGCGGGTATCTATTAGTAATTCAAAAAGCTTAACGGTTACCGGCTTTAAGGCTTATTGATCGGGGAGCGGGAATGATGTCTGTCGCCTTTCCAAAACCGACTTACGACGTCCTGGGTAGATGTAATCGGTGCCCAAGAAGTCATCATGCGAATGCACTTCGATACCAAGCTTTTCGAAAGATTGGAAGAGCTGTTCGATCATGCAGGAGCTTGCAAGGTAGGACTGCTGGGCTGCCAAGGCACGATTTCGTTAATGAATGAGAAATATGCCGCGTTCTGATTGGATGATAAGGAGAAAGATAGAGAAAAGCGGTAGTGCGTAATGTTGGGAAACGCCCTTCGCGCTGCTCTCCACGACCGTTTCAAGGGCAGCACGTATCGTACGCTAGTACGTACAAGGTCCTGTGCCCGAAAATGGAAAGGAAAAGAAGAATTCCTGCTCTGGACCACACGTTCTCTCCAGCTCGCTCTCGCGTGCGCATGAACCAACGCCTCGTTGGGAAAGCTGCGGTCGCATCGACTGGGCGCTGCGCCGGGGTGGGGGGGGGAGCCACGACGGCTGCATCCCATGGGGTTGGTAGGCAACCCTCCATCTGTCGCGAAGAAGTGAAGCGT
>QJOA01001078.1:0-13008 GCA_004155915.1 Monosporascus sp. CRB-9-2
AAAAGAATAAAAAGAATAAAAAGAATAAAAAGAATAAAAAGAATAAAAAGAATAAAAAGAATAAAAAGAATAAAAAGAATAAAAAGAATAAAAAGAAGCGTAAGGAAAAGTTTAAAAAGAAAAAGAATACTTTTCGTTAAAAACGTTTTAATTTTATTATTAATAAGAAGAATTATTTAACGGGCTCCGAAAATTGAGAGCTTTAAAAGAACGTTTTAAATTTTATATTTAAAAAGGTAGGTTTCGAAAAAGAAATAAAACTTTTTATTTTTGATAAGCTTCGTCTAGCGAAAGTAATTACCAAAACGACTTGTTGGGTACCTTTAAAGCTTGTTACCGGAATTAAAAAAGATACGAAAATGTTGAAGATTTTTCGTAGAAATTTATGTAACGATTAAAAAAGTACGTTAGTACTTTTTTTGAAAAGAATTAAGCTAGTTGTATTATAACGGTAAGAATTTAATCGCTTTTATTACGAAACTTTAAAGAATAATTCGTAACGTTAAGAAATGCGATATAAAGTTGAGCAAGAATTAATAAGTTACGATGTTTTTAACCGTTATTAAAGATAAGGTAAATAATTAATATCGTATAATTAATTCCGTATTTTGAAAGATAGATTATACTTTTTATCGCTTTATTAACGATTTTAATAGCAAATTTTATTATCGCGTTAAAAAGGTTAAAGGCGAAAATAATAACGATAAGTTTAAAGGTTAAAGTTATAATACGAAAGCCCGAAATAATAATAATAATAATAATAATAATAATAATAATAATAATAATAATAAGGGAAACAATAATGGTAATAAGTTTTTATAAAACGTTAAAAGCGAACTTTTTTGTTAGAACTGTAAAAAGTATAGTTATTTGTTAAAGAATTGCCGAAAGTTTAAAAAAATAGTTAATAAAACGGTTAACGTAATAACGGACGTAATAATAATAACGGCAAGTTTAATAACGGTAATAGTAATAATACGAATAGTTAATAACGTTAATCGAAGGCGTATTATATTTTAAATAAATTTAAAGATTTATATAATTAGCCCTCGAAAAGATCTTAAGTTGGTTATGTTATAAAGGTTAATTAAATTAAGATAGTTAAGATTTTAAAGTTATTTAATCAAGTGATAATACAGTAAACCGTTTCATTAAAAAACGTATTTATTTTAAAAGGCGTTATTATTTTAAAAGGCAATTTCGGCCCTGGCGTTAATTTTGTTACGTAAGAGAACGGTATTTAGGAAAAGTTTATAAAGAAAGAATCCGATAATAATAACGAAATAAAGTATATTTGAAAAAAGTTCCGAGTTATAATCATTTAATTATATAACGTATAAAAGGAAAACCGTAACGAAACTTTATAAAATTCGAGAATTAACGTATTTATTACGAATAACGTTAAGGATTATTTTTCGAAGTAATCGTTAAATATCCGAAATGGAAAGTTTATAATTATTATCGGAAAAAGATTTATTTAAGTTGAAATAATTGGTATAGTTAATTAGGATTTAAAGAGGTTTAAAGATAAATCTAACTTTATAGTTTTGTGGTATACGTTATATATGCCGTCGTTTCCGTTATGTATATTTTCCGGCGAGATCTTTTATAAATACGAAGGATATTTTAGCAAAAATTGCCTGATTAATAATAACGGAACGAAATTAATAACGATTAATATATTAAAACGAAGCTTTTTTTTTTGAATATATAATTATAAGAAACCTTCCGTAAAAAGCCTAATTAACGAATATTAATAGGGATATGCGTTAGGTATAGTTTAAAATGAAATAAATAATATGTTAAAGATTTTTTAAGGTTTTATAGTTAATGGAAAGGTTATAATAATAAAAGTTATTATAAAGAAATTTATTTTTTAGTACCGCCGTTTATGCCATTTTAATAATAAACGATTAAAATAAATTACTAAGATAATTATAAAAATAAACTTAAAGAAATTAACCGTTAAATCGTTTATTTATAGGATATTAAAGTAAATATAATTATAATGCTTGGTTATTAAAAGGCGGTTATTTTTTCGTTATACCGTATATATAAGTTTACGAAGAAATAGGTACGTTAAGAAAAAGATAAATTATTTAATTTAAAGAATATTATAAAGTTTTTGTTTTTTTATATATAATATAAATTACGTTACCGATTTCGAAAAAAACGTATAGGCGTTTATAATTACGATAATAACGTTATATTAAATAATTAAACGGATAACGAAACGAAAATTATTAAACGAAAACGAGGTAAACCAAAAAAGGTTAAATTAGAACTATATAAATACGAAATTTTTGATAAGTATTTTGAGATTATAAAGGCTTTAATTTAAAAAAGTGTTAATTATTATTTAGGCGTTTATGGTTTTAATTTCGTTAACGAATCGGAAAATAACTTTTACGAAGTTTTAAACGATTATATTATTATCCGATAAACGTACGAATAGATATATGTATAAAACGTATATAGAAATAAATTAATTATTCTTAACGTCGATAGCGACGGGTTTAGTTTTAAGGAAGTTATAAAAAAGTTTTAAATAAGATATATAGTTTAAGGTTATTAATAAGAAAATCGGAGGAAATTTATAGCGAAAAATTTTCGCCTTTAAATTAATAACTGAGGCCGTTAAAGGTTACCTGATAAACGTTAAATAGGTATTAAAAAAAGTATATTTCTACGGACGAGTTAAAGAAATATAAAGTTCGTATTTGCGTACGAAATTTTATTTAACGTAAAAATATAGATTATAACGAGATAGTTATAAGTATTATATACGTAATATATTGGCGTATTTTTATGGTATTAGTAATAGTTATGAGATAATATATATAATAGATCGATTTTATCGTAACGTATTTTAATAATAACCTGGAAGAAGATATTTTTATAAAAGGTTTTTTTATATTATAAAAGTATTTCGATACGTATTTAAATAAAAAATAGCGTTTTAATTTTATTCCGGAGAAAATTATTAAGTTAATAAACTCTTTTTACGGGTTAAAATAGGCCGGCGCCGTATAGCAAAAGAAAATCCGAACGATATTTATAAAGTACGATTTCCGACCGTTAATATTCGATAATGCGATATATATTAATACGAAAACCCGAAATATAAATATTTTTTATGTCGATAAATTTTTATTTTTTAGCCTTAATAAAGAACGTTTATAATATATAATAAACGTTATTGTAAATGACGTTTTTATAAATAACCTTAAAGTAGTAGATTAGTACCTCGAAATACGTATCGTTTAATTATTTAAAATAGGTAACGTCCGTTTTAATTAAGAATAATATATCGATAAAACGTTAATAAATTTGAAAATAGATAATATATAGACGGAATTAACTTTTTTTGTTAAAAAATATTTAAATTACGTATTTCGTTATAAAGATATAGTTAATAAATAGGATATTTTCGATTACGTAAGGTTTGGTAATAAAATTAAATTTTTTTAATTATATAACGTAATCCAATACGGTATTTATTACGTTTATTTAGGTACGTTTTATAAGTAACTTATTATCGAAATATCGAAAATATATTAAACGTTTTCCGAAATATTTAAAAAGTATTTCGAAATTATTTATCTAACATCGAAAGTTAAACGAAATATATTTTTATTACGTATATAATAAACTGGAGTTATTTATAACGGTTAACGTAAATTTCGCGAATACTTTTAATATAATTAAGTTAATTATTAGCTACGTTTTATTTATAGTAAAAGTTTTGGTAACGTAAGTGTCGGAGTAATAATAAGTTGTTATAAAATGTATTTCGGAAATTAAATATGTAATATTAAGTATAATAATTATTAAAATAATTAATACACGCATTTTCTTTTTTAAAAAAGTTTGGATTTATACCTAAAAGTTTTATTATTATTTTCGAAGATAATAATAATATAAAGAATTAGATTAAAAAAAATGTTATGTTACGGAAGAAATGTTATATATACGTTAAATATTATTATATATATTAAAAAATTCAGGAAAACCGAATAAAGGTTAAATATATTAAGAACGTATAAAATTTAATTAATGGATTTATTAAGTTTTTAAATAAAATAATATACGAAAAATTTATTATTAATTTAGGTTTTAAAAATGTTTAAAGGGATTTGTAAAAATGTAATTTTAATTAGCAAAAAAATAATTCCGTTTGAATTTTTTATACGGAAAAAAAGGCGTTTTTTTAGTAAAACTTATTTTTTATTCGAAAATAATGATTACGGTATTTTTTTACGATTACTCGAAAATATCCGTTTATTTGTTAACTTTAAGGCTTTAATTTTCCGTAAAATTATTTATATATATATATATTTTTTTTGACTTTTATATGCCAGATTAAGACCTAATAATCCGATAATAATTAATTACAATATATAGTTTATATTTAATAAACGTTTTTAAACTTACCTTATTAAAACCTTTATTTTTTAACTACCCGAAAGTAAAAGGATTTAAAAAACAATAATTTTAATTACTTATTAATCTGTTAATAAAAAGAAATTATTTATTTATAAATAAAAAATTTTTAAGGTAATAGGTTAATATAATATAACTATTTCCGTATATTAATAACCAGGTAGCCCCGGAACGTTTCGAAAAAAGTGGGCCCCGTTAGCCGGCGCGGCCGTAACGGCACGGTAAAGTGATAAGGCCGCCTAATTGGTATTGTCACGGCCATTATATGCAGCAGAACGCTGGTTTATTGGCAAGCTATAAATAAAGATTCCAAAGTGAAAAAAGGAAGGAAAAAGGAAGAGAATGGCCACTTATACGACAGACCTAAATAGGCCAAAGGTTACGCTGCCATTAGCTGTACAAAAATAGGGTCTAACGTGCCCCAGCTACCAGTGCCGTCATATTATCCCCTTTTAAGAATTTGTATATAAACGGAAAGAAAGTATTTAAGTCAGAAATTAACCAACCATTTAACCGACCAGTCGTACCGTTTTTTCCTTACCATTTTTGTTTTTAACATTTTGTTATTACCTTATTAAAAATTTTAAATTATTAAATTTACCGTTTTTTAAAGCCGAACGCGTATAGTTAAAAACGCGGCGATTAACGGGATAATATAGCCGGGCGTAAGTAATCGTAAACGCGGCGTATTAAATCGTAACCGGGCGCGCATAATAAAGGTTGCGGCCGTTAATTAAGGTCGGGGATTTTAATATTTCCGTAAATAAGCACGAATCTTTTTAATCTTTTTATTTTCGATATATCGCTATTTACCGGTCGGTTAAATTTAATAAATAAAAATCTTATTTTAAAGGTTTCGGTTTAATCGATATTTTAATGCTTTTTTAATCAAATTTTCGGGTTAAATCCGGATGCATATCATTTTTTATATACCTAAACCTTCCTAGTAAGCAAATTTTTATACCTGCCAGATTTGGTTTTATACGTTGTTTTATATTGTTATGCTTCGACGGTGGGGTACTTTATTTATTAATTGCTAGGTTAATAAAGCAGTTTTTATTAATCGCCCGGTTTAACGATACTATATTTATTAATCGTTTAATTTAACAAAAATAATAATTTTAAAATAATATTACGGCCATTATATACAATAAAACGTTAAATTATTAGCAAATTATAAAAAAAAAATTAAAAAAAGGAAAAAAATTATTATTTATGCGGTAAACCTAAATAGGTTAAAAGTTATACTGCTATCAGCTATACAAAAGTAGGGTCTAACGTACCCCAGTTACCAATACCGTTATATTACCCCCTTTTAAAAATTTGCATACGAACGGAAAAAAAATATTTAAATTAGGAATTAACCAACTATTTAACCGACCGATCGTATCGTTTTTTCCTTACTACCTTTATTTTTAACATTTTATTATCATTTTTTAAAATTTCTAAACTATTAAATCTACCGTTTTTTAAAGCTAGGCACATATAATCGAAAACGCGGCAATTAACGGAATAATATAACCGGGCGCAAATAATCGTAAACGTAATATATTAAATTATAACCAGACGCGTATAATAAAAATTACGGCCGTTAATCGGGATCAAAAATTTTAATGCTTTCGTAAATAAACGCAATTTTTTTTAATCTTTTTATTTTCGACATATCATTATTTGTTAATCGATCGGATTTGGTAAATAAAGCTTTTATTTTAAAGGTTTCGGTTTAATCGGTATTTTAATACCTCCTTAAATAGATTTTCGGGTTAAGTCCGGATATATATCGTTTTTTATATACCTAAACTTTCCTAATAGGCAAATCTTTATGTCCGTTAAATCTGGTTTTATACGTTATTTTATATCGTTATGCCTCGACGATAAGGTACCTTATTTATTAATCGTTAAATTAACGAAACAGTTTTTATTAATCGCCCGGTTTAGCAATATCGTATTTATTAATTATTCGGTCCAGCAAAAGTGGTAACCTTGGAATAATATTACGGCCATTATATACAGCAGAACGTTAATTTATTAATAAGTTATAAACAAAGATTTTAAAGTAAAGAAAGAAAGAAAAAAAGAAGAGAATGGCCACTTATGCGGCAGACCTAAATAGGCCAAGGGCTGCGCTGCCATTAGCTGTACAAAAGTGGGGTCTGACATGCCCCAGCTGCCAGTGCCGTCACAGGTATAACGGTTAAGGTATTAGCCTTATTAATACAGAGGGTAAGAGTTTAATTCCGGATTATGTAACAGATTATTTTTTATCGATTTTTTTGTAGTTTTATTAATTTTTATTACTTTTTCTGCAGATTTTTATATAAAAGTTAGAGTTTGATTCCCAAATATGTTAGGTAGTTAGTTTTCCTAAAGTTTTATAATGTATATATAACGTAAAAAGGTGTATTGGGATCTGGTGCGTTGGTATGTACTTGATTAATTGGCCTATATAACGTTTACCTTAACGCGTCTGTACTAGACCTATATATACCCCACCTGTATTTAATATTTCTGCATATAATATGGATTATTTTAATTCTTTCCAGACATCGTTAGTAATATATATATTATTATACCAATAACATTCAGTAAAGCTCTGCGTATCTTTATAAAAATTATTAAATCGAAAATTTTAAATATAACTTTAATTTAACGTTATTTATTTTATAATTATAAAAAATTAATTTAAAATCAAAATTTTTATCATTTTATATATATGAAATTTTAATTAAATCGAAATTATTATTATTAATTAAACTAAAAGATTAGAATTTTATTTATTAATATATTATAATTATATACCCTTTTTTCGCCAGTATAATAATAATATAACCTTACGAATTGAAATAATGTTATGTAAAATTCAAAATTATCTATAATAAACTCTAAAAGAAATTTTAATTAACTAAGTACGTAAAATATATTAAACGGTTTAAGGTAAATATTTTAATTCTTTAAAAACTTAACTCTTTAAAACGAAACGTTTATTTTTATCCGATAGCTTTACCGGTTTTTCGCCGATATAAACGTTATTAATTTATACGTTAACGTTAAATATATAGCCGACAACCTTATAAAAACTTTATACCGTCGGTTTATTCGTTTTATATTAAGTACTATATTTAATAAATAAAGCCGTATTTTATAAAAAAATAAGTTAATACGGTATATAGTTTAATTTTAAAAAAGTTTAATATTTTTTTCGTTATTAAGATAAACTTTAAAAAGTCCTTAATTATTTAAATCTTTTTTTAATAACCGATTTAATTATTATCCAGATTATATTATTAATAAAGTTAGCCGAAAAATAATAGGTTTTTATATTAACAATATTATATTTTGTTTTTATTTTAATATCTGCGGATACGAAAAAACTTAATTCAAAAATATTCGAACGTATAACTATTAAATAATATAATTATATTATTTTTAATCTTAAATAAGTATCGAATAATTAGTTCCAAATTATTAAAAAAAAATTTATTGTCGAACGATAATATAACCTGGTTATTATTAATAAGGTATATTTATTATCGGAAAAAAAAAATTCAGGGTTAAATTTGTTTATATCCGTAATTTACGTTTTGTTTTCTTCTTTTATAGGCATTGGTTTACGTAATCGGCCAAAATTATAACAAAAAATCTAGTTATAAATAAAGGTTTCGAATTTTATATCCGTTTATCGGTTTTGCTAAAATGTTATCGTATATACGTATATCTTATTTTTTGGAAGTTATACGGTAAAATTAAAAAATTTCGAATTTATAATATTTTAAAATAAAAGGATAATAATGCGACGTATTCGGGCTTTAGTTAATAAACCCTTTAAAGTTTAAAAATAACAAAAAGCTTTTAATTAGAACTAAAATAGAATTAATAATAAGTTATAACGTAAAAAATCGTATAAATATAAATATAATTACAGATAACGTTAGGTCATTAAGTTATTACGAATTTTCGCTTCTTTAAAGAAATAAATATAAAAAACGAAGCCTAATTTTTAAAATTAATACTTAGGTCTTGCTGGCTCGTTACGAGGATTTGGAATTTAATTGGTTAATTGTTAGCGTTATAGAGCAGTACTTAAATAACTTTAAAAAAGAGCCAACGAGGCCTAAGCTAGCTAAGATAACATCTTATATCAAGGCTTGTTACGGATGCTATGTTACCATTTTTGTTTTAACTCGCCTATAACCGATTACCCCCCGATACGTCCAAGTTAATATTACCCCCATTCCGTAAAAACTAAAGCCGACCAATTAGATAACTATTATTAACCGAATCCTTAACTTATATACGCGAACATTTCCTATTCGGCTTTAATACGTTAAAAATATACGTCGAAAAAAGTGTTATAAAACGATTAGAAGGCGCGTTACGAGGCGCGTTGCGGGGAGGAAGGAATAGTAATATGGCGTCCGTAACAAGCCTTGATACAATACGTACATTTGAAAAGAAGCTGCAGGTCTAATTACAAAAAGAATTTAATTGGTTTAAGTTGATTTAATATATTATGGTTAAGTTATTTAAATTTGTTGTTGCGAGGTGCTAAGAACCGCGCAGCTCGCTTGTCCGCGCAGTTCGCTTATTTGATACGTTAAGCGAAATATATATAACGTACTACATTATTAAACGATTTAAACTAGTAAGCGGACCGTTTTTTAACATTTCGTAATAACAAATCTAAATAATATAACTATAATATACTAAATTTATTTAAACTAATCGGAAATTTTTAACCATATATATTTATATCTTTTTTTAAGTATACGTATTATGTTCGAACTTATTATAAACGTTATATTTCCGGTTTTTAGTTTTAACCTTTTTATAACTATTACTTTTACTTGTTATTAGTTGTATTTCTTTATTATTTTTTCTTTTTCAGTTAAAAGAAGTTTTTTTTTATAATAAGTGTTTTTTTTTAAAGACGTTTATTTAAAATATAGTTCGTTTATCGTAATTAGGCTTTTTATTAAAAAAAAAGAACGACTTCGTATAAAAGTAATAAGTTACTTTTTGTTAAAGGATTAGCCGAGTTAATAATTTTTGTTAGCGAACTACATTAATAATTTTTAATTTTTAAAAAAAATTAACAACCTTGTTTTATTATTATATAGATATTTTTAAGGAGTTTTACGAGCAGAAAACGAATAAAACCGGCGTAAGTTAACGGAATAATGGTTAGCGTAAATATAATTAAAAAAAATTACAAATTTTAAAAAACATTATTAAAATCGAATAAAATAAGGCTAGTTTTCATAAATTTAAATTTAATATTATCGAATAGTGTAATAATTTTGAATGTGTTTTAAAAGCCGATAAAAACTTTTTCTTTTAGTAATACAAATATAATAGCGTTATATTAGACTTTTAATATATAGCAAATAAGTACGTTTTTAAAAAAGAAATTCGTTAAAAGGTTAAAATCGAGATAAAATATATATAAGTATATATAGCGTAATAATATCGTAATTAGCGTAATATTTTTCAAATTTTATTGAATAATAATTTTCGTAATTATCGAAGAAAAAAAACATTTCGAAGTTTTTATACGTATTTAAGTAATTTATTATAATGCTAAATTTATTTTGAATTTAATTAATTAATTAATTTATTATTATTTAATATAACTTTTTAATTCGTTATTAGTAATAAATTGTTACGGTATTAAAATTTAAAACAACTTTTTTTCTTTGTAATATTAAATAACAATATGAAATAATTTTTAAAGTTAATAATTTAAATAAATAATTTTATTTAAAATTCTTTTTTTTACGTTTATTTAAAACTTTTATCTTTTTTAATATAAATAATTATTACGTTTGTTATTATAGAAAACTTTATTAAAAATTTAGTTTTGATAAAATTATAAATATTCCTTTTTATAGTACGGTATTCTACGATAATAATCCGAATAAATTCGAATTATTTATAAAATAGTGTTAAATTTTCGAATAAGATTCGTTAATAATTCATTTCTCGATTTAAACATATTTAAAAACTTTTTCAATATTTAACAAATTTCAACGTTTAGTTAATTGTAGCATATTTTATAACGCGTTAAGTGAATAATAAATTCGTTATATCTTTAATATATTAAAGCTGTATAAATAACGTTTACGTATTTAAAGTAAAAATTTAATCGATAATCGAATTCTTTTTCGAATACCGTTAACTTTTATAAAGATAGAATAATATTAGTTCGAATATATTTACCGTAATATCGAGCTTTTAACGCTGTTAAAATAACTTTATATTTAAAACTAAATTTTATATAATTAAATTTCCTATTTCGTTTTTTAATTTAAATAACTAGGTTTATTTTTTCTTTATTTATCTAGTCTTTTTTATTATTAATATTAAAAAATAGGTAATTAAATATAACTAATTAAAATATTTGTGAAATTGAATCGATTTTTAATTTAAACCGTTTAATAATATAATATATTATAAACTAAACGCTGTTTAGTATTTTATAATAATAATTTCATAAAATTTAAAAATAATATATTATATTAACGTGCTATATATATAAGCGAGAGACATATATAAGCGAGAGATTTTTTTAACTATTCTAACTATCTATTTTCAATCGTTTATTTCTTAATATTAACATTATAAAACGTTTTATAAAAAATGTAAAAATAAACCTAGCTATTTAAGCTAAAAAACGAGACTCGAAAGTTAGTTATAAAAAGTTTAGTTCTATTTATAAAGTTCTATATTTTACTTCAATATACCCTTTTAGCGGTAGATATACCCGAACCGATATTATCCCTTTTTTATTAAAATTAACGCCGACCGAAAAAAATCGATTATCGATCGAATTTTTAACTTAAATATATAAATATTTTTTATTCGGCTTTAATATATTAAAGATATAGTTAATATATTGCTAATTTAACACGTTACAAAACGCGTTGAAATTAATTAAGCGTCGAACTTTATTAAACGATAAAAAATTTTTAAACGCTTTTAAATCAAAAAATTAATTATAAACGGATTTTATTTAGAAATCCAGAAATATTTCGTAAATAATTCGTACTTATTTGGGTTATAATCGCGAAATACGGTATTATAAATTCTTTTTTTTATAAATTCGATAAAATTACATTTTTAATAAAGTTTTTATAATAACGGGTATACTAATTATTAATATCGAAAAATGTAAAAAGTTTAAATAGGCGTAATAAAAAATAGATTATAATTATTTAAGTTATTAATTTTTAAGATTAAATTATACCCTTATTTATTATTATAATAGAATTTTATTTTTATTTTTAATACTGTAATAACTTATTATTAATATCCGATTAAAAAATCGTATTAAATAATAATAATTAAATTACAAATAAATTAAGTTTCGAATAAATTTAATATTTTAATAAATATACTCGGACGTATACAAAAGGTTTAAAACGTTTCCTTATTCTCGACGGCTACGAAAATTACTATTCGATAAAATTCGAAACGTATTACGTTAACAACAACATTATTACGTTTTATATACACGCGCATTTTTCGTATCGGCTTTAACTTTTTGATATATTTTATTTTTTTTATTTTAAAACGTATTTATTTACGGTATATCGAAAATTTAATACGACGTTATTATACTTATATTATCTAAAAAAAAAATTTCGCCAGCGTTTATAACGCATTCCAAACTGCCATAACGTCCGAGAATATTAAATCTAGATTCGTAAAAGCTAGGCTTATTTTATTTAATTTTAATAACGTTTTTTTTTTCGAATTAAAAGTTTTTCTAATTATGCCTACGCCAACCGTTTTCCCGTTAACCTTTACCGGTTTTATTTATTCTTCGCCCGCGAAAACCTTTAAGAATATTAAAAAAGTACCGAAATAAAAACGTTATTTATAAAAAAAGGTTAAAAACTAATAAGATAATTCGTTAAAATAAAAAATAACTAAATCGGTTAATTTTTTAACTAAAAGTAATTTATTACTTTTTTACGAAAATGTTCTTCTTCTGGAAAAAGTTATTTAATTACGCGAAACGAATTATATTTTAAATAAACGTCGTAAAACTAAAAATAAACGTTTTTAAAAAGGAACAATACTTATTATATAAAAGGGATAAACTTTTTAGCTCAAAAAAAAGTAATAAAAAAATGCAGCTAACAGTAACTAGAAGAGGTTATCGCAAAAGGGTTAAAATTAATAAACGGAAGTATAACGTTTACGAAAAGCCTGGATATAATGCGCGTATTTATATAAAAGTTATAAATACGTTTAACGAAAAAGAGTTCGATTAATTTGAATTAATGTAATATATTATTATTAAGTTATTTAAATTTATTATTACGAAGTGCTAAAAAAAGGGCTCCCAAGCTTATTTAGCTCGTAAGCTTATGTAGAACGTTACTCTTTTAATAAAATGTTTTGTTATATTATCGTTCAGTTAAATAATTTCATAATTTTAGTTATTTTAATTTTGTTAAACTTTATAATATAATCAGCGTGATATTTTTTGAGGGTTAGTTATATAAATTTTTAAGTCCGTTTAAGATATAATACGTTTCCGATTAACGTTATTAATTATTC